>JAGTTH010005180.1:0-207340 GCA_022606485.1 Agraylea sexmaculata | reverse complement strand
CGTTGATTCATTTTTAATTCATAACTCTCGATTTCCTTATAAAATCATGAATGGGAAAGAAAAGCTCTTAAAGAGCTTTATTTATAAGAAGAGTCTACCTTAATAATTGAAACTGTCATGTGTTGGAAAAACGTTCTCGAAAAATATTGACTTTATTTGTGTATTTTTTATGCATGTAAATTATTAAATTGATTATTTTTGCCGCAGGATTACCGGAAGACTCTTTATTTATATTTGGGTCCTCTGTTTTCGTTAGTCTTAATTAGTTTATATATATATATATATATATATATATATATAGTAGTTATATATATATATATATATATATATATATATATATATATATATATATATATATATATATATATATATATATATATATATATATATATATATATATATATATATATATATATATAAATGTAGAGTTCACCCCAATCTAGAAAACTTTGTGTGCCCTCCTGAAAAGGGAAGTAACAGGATCAAACACAAGCCATGGACTTTATTGAATTTTTAACACACGCTCCTTTAACTTTCACCGTCATGAATACTTGATACATTTTAGAAAGGAACATCTGCCAAAACATACACTGATGATGTGTTTTTTTTTTCGCGGAAACTTTCAGATGTTTCTTGATTGAATGGTGGTTTAATGAAGTTTGGCTTTGTTGGGAACGTTCGTTTCGAAGCTATAAGATTTTTATGATGAATTCGACGAAAGGGCGTGGCTTTCTCATCTACAGTGCCCTTACAAAATATATTCATATTTTTTTTATCTAGTGAATAATTTCAAAATTGATTAAACTTCCAAGATTTACCTATTCAACATGTGTTTTTCAATGGAAGTTTTTAAATTAACTCTTTGCACTCAAAAATGCGTAAAATTCTATGCATTATTTTTTAACCCATTAATAAAAAACATCATTGGATGGGCTCAAAATTATTTTCAATAAAATAAAGTCTACATTTATTAAAGTAATTGCATAGAAATAATTAAAATAATTATTAAGAAAGGGCTTAATGTTATTTAATAATGGATTTAGTCAATTATTAAATCAATACCCAAGTTTTACAATTACAGAAGTTATTTTTTTATTATCTTATTATTATTAAATTAGTATAAGCTTGGGTAAATTTAATTCTGTGATTTTTACCCATCCATAAAAATTTATAATAATATATATAGTAGTCTAACGTGTGTATTTAATCGGAGGAAAAATTAAATTTTATACTTATCGAAAATCTCTAAATCGATATTTTGGACCTTATTCAATATAATAGTGTAATGAGAGTGTGTGCGTGTGGTGCGTATGAGTCTATTCGTACACACACGACTCACTAACATACTCTGACTGACACACGAATCTGATTTTCATTCTAAGACGCTTATTAATGACACATTTAATAAGTTTTGTGTTATTTTTAGCTTCTGTGTATTTTTATAATTTAATACCTTTGTATATGAGGATTTTTTTTCATGAATACAAGACAATCAATAATAAAAAATTGCACATGTTTTTTTTAATGAAGTTATTGATTAATTTCATTGATAGTTTATAACTACGTTTTATTGTATAATGTAAAGACTCAATATAATATTTATGATTGTTGATTTAATTTAATTAATACCCATCTCGAATCCCCAAATAAAGTAATTAAAAAATATATTAGTTTATTATAATATTTTTGTGATCTTCGTGTATATGGTATACTTTCAGAGTTTTATGTGTAGTTTGTATCTCAGTGTGGAGATAAAGCAGTGTAAACTTCCTCAGTCAAGTGTGTTTCATAAATTATGTTTCCCTGACTTGCATACAACACTGTTTTGTATCTTCTTTGATGGATTATTTCTAAATATCTTAAATGACTGTTGGTGGTTCATAACTATCATTTAAGCCCCTCATTGCAGAAGGCACCCTTTATCGGTTACTTTGACTTAAGGACAGGTTATTTAGTAAGTGTGTTTAAAACATGCGGGTCAAGGAAACACCTTTCACACTTCCGCGGGCCCACATGCATAATAAACCAGGTAAATATGTACGGGCATCGTAAATACAGCCTTCGGGAACAGATGGGGGTCGTAATTTAAACCATTTCGACGAATTAAAACTACATCTTTAACACACCAATAAATGGTACCGGTTCCATGATCTCGTGTAGGCCTAAACACGTTCTGTTACGACTATTGTGAAATTAAGGCCTAAGCTATAAATCCTTCGTGATTGTAACCTTAAAATATATCAATTATGATATTTTCTATTTATTGATGCAATAGTTTATTGATGGAGTAGGGCTTCATTAAGTTCCAGTTTCTTCAATTGACGAATTTCATAATAATATTATAAAAATAGCATCGAAATAAGGCTTGTATGGAAGCCTTAGTTCATCGTTGATTTTTATGTAATTTTTAATAATATTTCATAAGCTTATATAATTTTAGTTTATGTACACGTAATGTACAAGGTGTATATTTCAATATCACAAAAAAATTGAGGATTGTTTTTTCTTTCTTTAAATTGGTTGACTTGAACTAACTAAGAATATTTTAGGAGATATAAGGAAAAAAATATTAATAAAGTATTAAAAAAAAACACAATACACACACGATAGTCACTACTGAGTACTTTGCAAAAATAGCTGATTCCAAGATGGTGGCCCAAACTTGATTCCAAAAGCACTATTAATATTTTGAATTAACTAATTCTTGCAATACCCTACCGATCCTAAAATATTGTCAATTAGTTCAGATCCACCCTGTATCATAAATTATATAATAAACAGTTTAAAAGTTAAAAAAAATCCATTTATATAATTTCTAAGCCTTCCTTGTGCTAATGCTTCCCTTAAAATATTTTAAGATTATTCAAAGACACCATATATGTATGAATATTGTTATAATTAATAAACATTGTGTTTAATGGTGGCTTAAAACGTCGTGATGCATATTCCGACCAATATTATTATTTTTATTTACGCTATTATTGATCATTTTTTACATGTCATATAAAATTAATTAAACCTCCCCAATTTGCAATAATTTACGAGAAATGTGTACGCTTTCTAATAATCGAAGGAAATGTCGCCGTTATTTCAGCATCTGGGCATTCGCATATTCATCAATTATTTTTTATCACCCCCTGAAAAAATACAGAGCTTCAGTTCGCCATTTTCGCTTTTTAGCATAACTGAATATTTAGAGTTTAGGGTATATTTTCTACAGCCGGCACTTGTAGTTTTTACCCTCGCAATATCGACTTGTATTTATTTAAATTTATACCGCTACTTTTATTTTTTTGAACTTCTCGATCTTGGCATAAAAGTAAACCCGATCGGGAATACTTAATAAAGGTTAATAGCTATGAAAATATAAGAATGATCATATCGAAATTCGCCTCATTTTTATTTAAAGGGTCTCTTTAAGCTTATTTTTAATGCAAATTGAAAAGGATTCGATTAAAATTCACACTATTATTGCGATGGGGGATTATTCTTTCCATCTCCTGTAAATTCCTTATGGATCCCGATATTATTATCACAGCTGCTCGGTTCCTCCCCTCAGCCAAGTCTCGGGTTCGGGTTCGATGCTGTCTACTAATGAAAAATAAACCAGTTTTATTATGTCACATAACACCTAACTTATCTCCCACCAGGTGCACAAGCTTGTCTTTTTTCATTTTTTTTGCTAAAATACTACAGCGAAATGTTGCAAATAATATACCTATAAATAAACAACCAGTACTCGGGTTAATTGTGACCGGTTTATGGATATTCACGAAACAAATTGATATGGTTTAAGTAAAACAAGTTCCGATATTGAGATTACTACTTTCTAAATCTATTTGAATAGGTTGTCACCTATAACGGTGTTTTTATGTTTATTGCAATACGAGTATAAAGTTCGACACACGCTTTTTTATATTACATATTTGGACATTCTGATTTGTGTGGTTAATTTAGTTCTATGCTAAGATTGCCAACTAACGTCTAACTACCTTAATTCAAATAATAACGAATACCCCTTAAAATAATGGAAATTGATTATAAAAATATCTTTCATGTTACTATTTTTTTTTATATTGAAGCTAAGCTTTTTCGGAGTATTGGCAATGAAACCAATCGGTTTAATTGGCTGTCATAAAATTACAATTATAGGTATATCGATGGTTTCGTGGTTAGTATTTGTATATCCATAAATGTCAGTTGAAAAAACAGCATTTGAAAGTCCACAACATGACTTTAAACCCAATATACAATATTAAATTAATTTTAACTTTTTTTACGACGTATTTTTCCAGAATATAGCTATAAACTATAGATCTGTATGATTAACACAATTTTGAAAATCAGTGACTTGTCAACTCATCGATATTTCTTTGTTGAAAACTCGAGGGTATTTAACACATTTTGGGTCACACTTCCTCGCTATTCAACAGTGTTAAAGAGAATAAAATATTTTCGGGTTCTTGTATACTTTCCTTTTGAAATACTCGGCGGTTTAGTCTGTGGTACATAAATGATTTAGTACCGGGGGAGTTTTTAATATGTCTTGTTGCGGTTAGCGGGCGACTCGTAAAAATAACATTATGTTTGTTGGTCGAATATGGACTGAGATGGTATTAAAGAGGAAATTAGAGAGATAGGGACTGTTGCATTAATTGTTTTAATGTGTCTGAACACATCACCTGCCCCATGAGAGACACTCTTACTAATCACGAACTATGCATTCCACTCCATTCCATTATGTCCGCCTCCTCCCTTCATTCATACACATTTGTGTTAGACGCCCCAATGAAAATTGACGACGACCGCACTGCGTGTAAATAAAATATGTGGAAATCCTCAACACATATTTAACTATTACATTTTTATTTTTTCAGAAACATTGCTAAAGATGGATCGCCAGCAGCTGCAGAAGTTTGTTCAATACTTAATATCAGAACATCACACGGAAGTATTGCCCACAGCTCAAAAGTTGGCTGATGAAATTCTGCAGCAGCAATCTGCCATTAACAGGATTGCTGGAGCACCGGATCCGACTGCCGGTGCGGCTGCTGATGATGCTCATGCCTGGCACTTGGATGAGGGCCAAGTCTGTGAACAAGTCAGAGCATACCTACATCAAAGTGGTTACTACAATGCCAACAAACATCTAAACTCTTTGTTCTCAAAGGTTAGTTGATTTCCTTTTTGTATCTGATTACTACATGACTCATCTTAATCTTCTATGTATATTACAGGTTAGAGAAATGCTTCGAGCGCAAGATTCAAACGGGCCTCGTATGTTGACTTTGATAACTGAACAGTTCCTATCAGATCCTCGGCTTTTGCTATGGAGAAACCAAAATACACCGATGACCAATAAATGTCGAGCTCTCTGGGAACAGTTGGGGGCGCTGTGGGTGTGCATTGTTCTTAACCCGAAAAGCAATATACAGGAAAGGCAGCACTGGAAAGTTCTTTTACAAAAGTGGTCTACTGTAGAAGTATGTCCTCCCGAAGATCCCGATTATAGATCTACACCACCCGTGAGTTATAATGTATAAATATTTGAATTCAACCTATGATGGATCATTACAAATTTATATCTACATTATAGTATCATTCGAGAGATCGGGAAAGAAGTGATCGAGATCGAGACCGAGAACATAGAGACAGAGACCGAGAACGAGATAGGCATAGAGGAGATAGAGACGAGCGAGACCGAGATCGTCATAGAGCTGATAGAGATGACAGAGATAGGTTCGAAGCTGTGATGTTTGTAGATTTGATTAAAGATGGATGACATAAATAGTTTCCATTGAAATGCTATCTTTTACTTAAAATGCTCATGGATACTAAAAGGTTTTTCTGAATTGTAGAGAAAGGCATCGGGAGAGAGAACGGGAACGGCAGCGTCAAAGAGAGTTAGATCGTGATCGGGAAAGAAATCTGTTTCATCTTTTCAATCACCACAACAATCATCTACTTTCTGGTGATAGTTCAGAAGATGAGGCATTATATAATAATAAGTATGTCTTAGTTGTATTGATTTATCTCTAAAAATAGTATCCCTTTATTAAATATCTCTTATATTACAGTTATGAACGTGAATATCGTCGTGCCAGTAAGCGTTTGAGGTTGCATAATAGTCGTCCAGCATCTCAACCATCAACATCCTCAACTCCCCGTACTGTCTTCCATAAGTAAGTTTAGGATTTAAAATTTTTTTTGTATATTTCCAGTGGACTAAATTCTATATTTAATTTACAGAGCCTTAGATGCGGTTCAGCTATCTTGGGAAAATGATCATTTAAAAAATATTTTAGCTAGTGATGTATATACTGGTAATGATCCAGATTCTTCTTCCAATTATCCTATGTTTAATGAATTTGGACAACCTTTATGGCATGGTATGTGTGATTTTATAAACAATTGTTTTTCAATTAGAAATTTATAAATTATATGGTTTTTACTTTATAGAACACCTCGGTGTGATCGGAGTCCGTGTGGAAGCTTTGCGTGCTGGCGGTTTGACAGCTGGCGCAAGAAGATTGGCTACTGCTTGTGCCAGAGGCTTGAGGATACGCCAGGCGATGGCTGCACAGCGTTGGCAAAGGGTTTTACCATCTGAGCCTGGTACTAGTGCGTCTCAAGGTCCACGTGTATCATCTCTTATGGCTCATGCAGATCCAGGACATTGTAGTCCTATTGGTGCACCTGCTCCTATCGGAACCTGTGCCCTGACTGTAGATGACAGATGCTTAGTACAAGGTAGTTAAAACTTTGAAATAATGCACATGATTATAATACTCATATGAATTGTTTGTATTACAGAAAGCAATTGTTGGATAGGATATCCCTTAGAAGCTGTCTGGTATATATTTGATTGCTTGGCCGAAGCTTGTATTATATTAGAGGATCCTGTTTTAAGGAGTCCGAGAATATTACCGTATCAAGATACAGTAATGGAAGAGCATCACACTAATATACCTCCTAGGTATTTAATCAGCAATATTAAAAAAAAAAATTTAAACTCATACAACATTATTCTTTTATTTAGATATCAGCATATATCAATACCAGGAAGTGATAAGGAATCTTTTCTCTGCCTTGGGTTGGAAGCAGCGTTACTTGGTTTAGGAAGAAGAAGGGCAGCCGGTGCAAGTGTCGCTGTTCAAGAACGTGCTCTTCAAGTTGAAGAGCGTCTTGTTGGACGACTCCATGCTTTGCAACCAGATGCACAATTAGCTTCAATATTGAGAAGAGTTGCACAAACATTATTAGACGCGGGCCCATCTAGTGCTTTGGGAACCCACGTTCCTCCTGATTCAGCTCCTGCGCATACGTTTGCTCATTACCTCTTCCTTGCCCTTCTAGACTTTTACCCTGACTTAGCATATAGAGTTGGATTGAGAGCAATGAGGTAAGATCTTATAATCTCATTACTTACTAGAGAATTTTTTTAATTAAAATGTTTTTTTTTTTGCAGATTATCTATTTTAGAAGAAGACCAATGCGGGTCATCAGAGTGTAGAACTACTGGATGGGCTGGCTTGGGTGCCGCTGAAGCTCAACAAGCTTCGTTAGCTAGTGCTCTTTTAAGTGCCGCTCGTGGTGAACCAGCTAGATTAGCCAGTGTTCTTGATGCAGCCAGGCGTCATGTTCGTAGTGCCGCTCAACTGTTTCGCTTAGCTCAAGATGCCTTACGCTACGCTGCTCCTGATGCCGGTCCTAGACATCCTCCATTACTCAACGTCGCATTCGAACTTGGTCTACAGGTGATGAGAATGACACTATCGTCATTGAATTGGCGAAGGAGAGAAATGGTTCGGTGGCTTGTAACCTGTGCCACTGAATTGGGCTTGGATGCTCTTCTTTCTATTATGCAAAATTGGTAAAATATTCACACACTTAAATGATGTATTAATGATTTTTAGAATGGTGATAATTGAATTAATTATAATTACAGGTATCAACTGTTCACTCCGACAGAAGCAACAGGACCGGTTGCTACTACCATCATGTCACACACTACAATGATAAGGCTGAATTTGACTTTTGAACAACAGGAGAAATTATCAAATTGTGCCCGTACATTGGCTTTGCAGTGTGCTACAAAGGTAAAAACAATTCTTCAATATTAATTGACTTTGATGGTAATTTATATTAATGGTTTATTTTTTTTTATAGGATCCTGCAGGGTGCGCTTTACATGCTTTGACACTATGCGAAGGTGCTGGTGGAGCAGCAGAAGCTGCATATCAGCTAGTTGCCGGAGCAGCGGCGCGTGGTGCCTTGGCCCCTCAACAATTGTTTGCATTGGCTAGATATCTCCAACATCGTGCTCATCCTGCCAGAGCGTACAGACTGGCCCTGCTTGCCATGAGGAACTTGCATCTTAGTTACAATCAGGTTGGTTATTATATTAATGAATATTTACATAATACTATGACTTTGTTTATAACGAGTAAATTTTTTAGGATACTCATCCAGCAATCAATGACATTCACTGGGCTTGTGCACTAGCTCAGTCTCTTGGACGTGGAGAGTTACAAGGCTTATTACCGCTGGTTGTTCGAAATGTGCAATGCGCCGGAGTACTTGCTGATGTGCTCAGAAGATGTTGGCCTAGAGGAGGACGGTCAGCCAAACCATCTCCAGCATTACGACCTCTCCTCGAAGCTGCCCTCCGTGCCTACATAGCCACAACTCATTCTCGCCTCACTCACATATCTCCTAGACACTATGCAGACTTTATAGATTTCCTGACTAAAGCGAGAGATACATTCTCCTTAGCGCCCGATGGTCAAGTTCAGTTCGCTCAGTTGGTCGCTGATATGAAATTGAAATACAAAGGGAAAAAGAAACTGATGTTTTTAGTGAAAGAGAGATTCGGTTGATGTTGCCTCATTTCATAATAATAGTCTGAAAACCATGTGATGGTTTCTATATTAAAATTTACCTTATTACAATTTAAGTGACTTATTACATAGTTTTTGTTATCAGTATTTCAGGTTTTTATGTTTCATTGCTACTATATCTATTGTTTCTTTTAATTGTTGATTTTCCATAATATTATGTATTTAAAAATTCTTTATTTTTATATCCACCGATATTTTGTAAGTACTTTAGTTGCTTAATATTATTAACGGCACTGAGTTAATTTGTAAGATCACAATTTGTATAAAATAACCTCTATAAAACATGTGCCAAAGTGTACAGAATTATGTTTTTTTTTGTATAATTATAATAATTTTTATGATTAAGATAATGACATTTATGTGATCTCATTTTTATTTGTAGATATTAATCATAATATTTTGATTTTTCTAGAAATCTAACAATGCGCACGTAATGTCTTCAAAATTATTTCCCATATCTTACATACCTACTTACATTATTTATGGAAAGGAAGCAACAAGTTATCTTGAAATATCATTTGATTAACACATCATCTATTTTCTTAACCGCTGACGGGACCAAATATTGCGAAAGATCTAATGGGTTATATTGAGATTTGTAAATCCCATTCAATACAGAATGTAAATCTGACATTATGTTCTTCCGTGGTGTTGTTTATTAAATTAATTAACAAGTATTGGTCATATGTAAATTGATTTATAAAACTTTAGTCCGTTCACATTAAATAAAAAGTGCTCTTAGCTTTAACTTCTCTCTCTCATAATATGTAACTGTTTAATTTTCTTTGTGTAATAATATCCAGTGATATCAGAATTGCACTTATATTGTGTAATTTTGTTACACATACAGCTGCAATTTCAATGCCAAAGAATTTATAAAAGCCTTGATTATTTTTTTTTAGCTTGAATTTCTAAATATATATTCTCATGCAGTAATTAAAATTAGTCTCAGTTGTAGTAATTTTTAATATAAGTTTCGCTTTTCATGACCACACAATAAGAATACATGTCATTTAATATTAAATCTGTAACCCTGCTTCCTTCACAATGGCCGAAAAGAACAGCTAATCTGTGAGATTGGTTTTTTTATACATTAAAATATATTTAAGTACAAAACCACACTTTGCATAGTACTAATATTATAATTTTTTGTGTTAACTTGGAATATAAGAATGCAAATGAGAGTAATGAAATCATAATTGTACTGTTCTACTCTTGCATAATGTAATCAACATAAAGTGATTTAGACTATAAGCTATCATAGTTTCATTTTGATTACGTTTTAGGAAAATTTGGTGTGTCATACATACGGTTACTTGGATCGTCAATGCCCATATAATACTTTGTCTCGTGTAATATGGGGAATATCAACTTCTACCATTCTATATTTTATATGGCATTTATTATATATATGTATATGTCGTGCCAAAATTAGCTTTGTCGAGAATAATTTTCAATGTGTTGATATTTTTCATTAAAAATATTATGTGCAATTCCTGATGAGATTGAAAGAGACTGCAATTTTTAGTTGTAATCAACATTGACACGCATGCAATGATGACACTTTCTGCTGCCTAATTACTTTAAAAGAGGAATTTATATTCTTAAATACTTGTGTCTAACCTTAAACTATTTTACGCGATGCAAATCACTATTTGTACAGTTATATATATATATATATATATATGTATACTATTGATTATTTTTTTTCATTACTGTATGTTGTATCGTGCATTTGTCGTCAATGTTTCTGTTCAAAATTAATTTCATTTTTTAAAAAAAATAAATGAAATATAAAAATTGTAACATTTGTTTTTTTATTGATTGATTAGTGTTAAGTTGATGTTGCAGACCATTAATTTAAGATTTAATAGAAAACTTATTTTATTCACATATTACATACACCATACCTTGCATTTTGTATATGTATGTATATAAAATATATTAATTAAAAAGTTCAGGGGATAAAGTATGTGGTACGACTACAAATGGTCATTGGTTCAGTTCCCGATCAAGTAAAAAAACAAATTTTGATTAGTTATTTATGACTGGGAGATCGCAGATAATATAAATAAAATCCCAATCAATCATCTTGATCCAGGTTTACTCGGATTTCCTGTATTGTAAGGTAAATACTATTTATTAAGGCGGTGACCTGTGTAATAAGTAATAGTTAAGATCACCGACAGACAATGTATTAACACGTTGTTGTATCTAAAAAAACAAAATTTGCCCCTTGGAAGAAATAAAAAAAAAAAAATTTGAAAAAATATATACAAAGAAGCTTAGTCATAGACCATGCAAAACTTAAATTAATAACCAAATTTGATAGACTTGGAGTGTTTCTGCTTATAAAGCTTTCCTGAATTTAATCGAAAAATGTTTTAAGAAAGAAGGTTAACAAAATTAATAAAACATTGAATACCATTTTAATTTCTTTTTATTCCTATTGAAAATGAATACATGGTTTTGTTGCTAAGTTATTAGCAGATTATTTACCAGAAAAAGTGCAAGGAAAGCACCACTACAGGTAACCTCAATCATACGCATCAACTTTACAAAATAATTATATGTTTTCATAGCATAAAAATAATCATCCATAACCGAATGTCGCAGTTGCCAATTTCAATTCTATACAAGTCAAAATGTAATAAGTAATAAAATTAATTGGCCAATAGTCATATAATATTGTGAAGGAACAGTAAAGTAATTTAGAATACTGGATTATATATTAAGTATAATATCCTTGTTTTTAATATTAGTACAAATAATTGGTTGGGATCTTAGGCTAGTTATGGCTTGAAAGGGGCCCTTTTTATTATTTAAAAATATAGACTAGTCAATTTGATGACCTCAATTTCATCTGATTTTTCAGGACAATCGATTTTTAATTATACAACACATAAAATTGTGCCATTGAGTAATTGAATGTTGAGTCATATCGGCTGACGTCTAATGCCTCGGATACGTTCCGGGCAATTGTTATATACGAAGGCATACTAGTGAAAACCAATCGCGTTTTTAATCAATCGCTAAATTCTGGTTCATCTACTTACAAACTCCTATTTAAAATTTTCCTCCACTTTTTTTTCGGTAAACAATGCTATTATTTTTTTTATTAAAAATGTATAAATGGAAATGAATAACAATGTGTGTGTACTATATGTAGTTATAATGATATCATGAATTATTTTGATTTTCACAAATGCACAATCCATCATACATATAATAATAATATAACTCTAGCAATAGATCTTTTTACAAAGAAATAATTTGACCAACATCTTATATATATGTTCCAAAAATACTTCACAAGCGGAATATTGAGTCGTCCCGCAAAAAGGTAATGGAAATTTAAAAATAAGCAAAACATCTAAATAACATGATGTGTTTTGGCACGAAAATTAAAATTTATTTCATTCATTATTATTCCCAATCTGAAAAAAAACATATTTTAAGTAAGTAAGAAAACAAAGTTACACGATGCTACACACAAAGTTCTAAATACTTGGTCCATCTACACCTTTTTGACAAATTAAAAACTTAATTGAAATAAACTATGTAATTATTTGTAGATTCTGAATATTACATCAGACTGGGAATAAATAATTAAAATATGACTATTGTGTAATACATTTGAATACATTCCATTACGTATATTATAATTTATTTGAACATGAGTTATATTAATGGCTATTTTTTAGTATATTAAATATAGAAATATTGCAAAACTCAATATTATATATGTATGCATGGATGTGAAGAGAGTCAATAACTTGAAACAATCAATTACAGGCGACGTTACAGATAAATACATTTACAAAAGCACTTGTAATCAAGTTCATAAAATAGCATTCAGACGAGAGGAGGACAAAATTGAAAAGTTATAAAACTAAGGAACTCCTTATGATCCTATGTACATAATATAATCTCCTAAATATGTGTGGTTGAGATTTTCATTTTTATTCATTCCATGTTTCATTATTATTAAAAATATTAGTACAAAACACTTAAAAACTACATAACCTAAATGCAATTGTCAACAAAATTTATATCATCATATTATCATATATGTACGTAGCGTAGAGAGCAATAATATTTCTAACTGCGTTAATATTCTCATATATTGTATATGTATATTAAAACTCTAGTCTTAAATTTTTCACTTGAAACAATTTGATTGCGACGAAATAAACAGATGAAAAAAATACATAACAATTCAATGGTAAACGCATAAAAATAAAAAAATTATAATTCACTTACTCTTTGGCATATTAAAGTCAAAATAAATTTAAAAAAATAATATACAAATGTGAAAAAAAACTAAATCTGAATGTATAAGGCTAAGATCCATCCGCTGTGGCTAATCTAATTCTATAAAATGTATTTTCTCCGTTCAACATCAATCAAATCTAATACAATTTCAATTATTCAGTCTTATATATGTGTTAGTTTAAACTGAAACTAAAATAAATGCAGGTCGATTACATCCCTTTCCTAACATAATATTATACGTTTCAATTGTCCAATAAAGTGGAGAATTTAGATGTAATTTTTCATTCTAATTGATCACTTTGTTTATTATTCTGTAAAAATATCAAAATATTTATCGAGGAGATACAAATTTATTTTATCAACGGCCGAGTAACAAACGAAAGAATGTAGTTTAACGCACCCGATATTGTGTAAATATATTACGAATACAATTGACTTCAATTTAAATTAATATGTCTAATAATCGTCACCACGATTAAACTGTTACTAAAGCAAATCTATTTCATATAATCAACTATTGATGGCGGATAAAATGGCACAAAGTATATCGATATAAATTGTTTATATTTATTGAATGTGTGTATTTATCAAAATTAAAATGAATTGATGACTAGAATATAATAATATGATAGGTGAGAGAAAATATTATCGAGATTTGATTTAAAAAGGCATTGTTCATATTGATGAGATGAAATCCTAACAATATTAGAAAACTATGTCACTAGAGGTCACAATATGAAAACTCTCCTAATATTCTAAACACATCCATAAGAAGCACTTTTTCAATGACTGATATTATAACTAGTATTAATATTATTATTATTTTTTGAGAGAAATTTACATAGGTTTATGAATACAAGACACGCCATCCGGCCACGTCAATATAAGTATATATATGTATTTATTTTTATAAATAAACATATTTAAATTACCAAACCCTATATTTTTAGAAGTCATATCTATTAACCTAAACATCAAAACCTTACAGTCGAAATATGCTAATTTTAACAAGTTGTCAAAAAAAAATAATAGTATCAAACAAAATTGCAAATAGTAGGCAATATTTACAACGGTGTGATGTAAATATCAGTTTATATGTACAATGTTTTGATAAAAATATATTCTGATGAAATAAAATCAAACGCAACTTTTTTTTTTAATACAAGCCCTAATATATACATGATTATAAATAATGTTTTTATTGTTGTTAATTACATGTTCAAATAAAAATGTGAACTAATACAAACATTATGGCAGATTAACATTTTCTTAATACAATTGCGAAATGATGAATGTGCAACGGTAAAATATCCATCAAATGTGGTCCTTTCATTTAATAAATATAATATTCTGCTTTTGAACAATTCTATATACAATTGCCAATGATTTTTGATAATATGTCTAAGTAAGCGATGTGTACAGTTTGTCTTTTAGAATTGTGGGAGAGTAGTTTTGTTATGTTTGTTTCCTACACAGGTTTATCGATGAGTCATTTTACAAATATCATCACGGGAATGTGAATGATTTGAAATTGTAAGTTAGTTATGTTTTCAGCAAAAAGTCAATTGGTAATGTTAATTGATTCACTTGATTGCACAAAACTTTGATCGTCTTGTAGTTTAATACAGTCATCACACACGCGGTGAACTTGCAGTCTAGTATTCTGGGACAATGTGGCTAATCCATCAACACTGGTACTTCATTGAATAAGTTTCCTTATGATCGATAGATGAAACTGCATGTGTTGGGGTGCAAGTTGTCTTGGTGTGGAGGAGGGCTGGGGCTGCTGGATGGGGGTGACGGGCTCGGGCTACTGCCTCCGCCACTTGCCGAACACGATCCAGATCCGCTACTACGCTGGGACACTGAAAAATAAAAGAAACAACGAGTTATGCACAAGTCTTACACATTATAATTGTTAATGTAATCTAACTGTGCAGTTTATTTTAATGTTTACTTGCGTCATAAATCAAGAGCTGATAATTATTAGTGATGTTTAGTGGAAATTGATGTTTGTGTCAATCGTCCAGTTGTATAGGCTAACAATTTAAATGTGAACAAAAATAATTTCAAGTAATGTTTAAAATTTGCATCCAAGTGGTGTTTAAGTAATTAAATCTTCTTTTTACTAGTTAATTGGTTCCTTGGTATTTATATAATATTAGAATTTTCCAAAAACATGCTGGTAATATATCTATGTATTATCGAAAGGTCGGCTCTGCTTGATTTAGTAATCAGCATATTGTCCATATAATTAAATTGATCAATCAAGACATTATTATTATTATTCTGGATTTCTAAAATGGAATTATTTCTTTTAAATTTGAGAATGTAAATGCATTAGCACAGTATTTGCATTTGAAGCCTTGAGTCTATTCTCTGAAATATTACATTAGTTAATCTGGCATAGAGGCTAGTTCTGAGTGTATTATTTTTATTCCAAATATTCACATTTTTCGAACTAGAGAACTAAATTAAGCCTGGTGTAAGATGGGAAATTCAATTGTTATTTTAGGTTTCCAATCACATTTATTGATCATTAATTTATTGATTGTATAGAATAAATAAACTACTATATGGAAATAGGCAAAATAGCAAGAACATAAAAATGGTGTGGATTAAAAAAAGGTTTTATTTAACATTACCACATTTCTACAACTGGACGATCAGTTTGTGTATTTAAATAAAAGTAAGTGCATCATACGGATATTAATTGAACCATGTGTTTAAATGTAAAAACCTACAACAACCATCTTATATTCTTTGATTTAAATAATAAAAGTGGAGGTAAATTTGAATAATCTTGGTGTTTTGTATAGTCTGTATTGTCCCGAATAATAGATTGATGCTTCTTACCAAATATTTGAAGTCAATATGGGTTACATATACATAGTGGACGTACCCAATGTGTGGTGGTGGTGAGTGTTGGATCTGTGGGTGTTATGGTTGGCTGTCAGGGGCTCCCCCCTTCCATCAGCCCCACTTGTCTCTCAGAGGTAGACTTTCTTCACACTACGGGTCGTGGAGAAACCATCGTTGCCACGCCTGTAGCCGTCTCCCTGCAATATTACAAAATATTTATATGAGTATCATCACGGAGATAATTAAACTTCAATATAATATCTAATTGAATCTAAAATATAAATATAGAATGCTGCAAATTATGATGCTTACTTGATGTGAGCGAAGTGTTCCGAAATTATCTCGGCCTTGACGGTATCCATTTCCTGAGCCGTCATTTTGTTGAAATTGGAAGAGAGTCTCTGCGTGTGGATGGCCTTGGTTTCCAGGATGTCCGGGATGAGGAGGATAAGGAGGATGAGGTGTCATTCTCAGAGTGCTTCTTGGTGAATGAGGAGTCTTCATGGGAGCACTTGGGGGTGCGAGTACTGGTTCAGCATACGTGACTTCTTCAACTTGTGAAAGCAATTTAGGTTCAGCTTGAATTCTAAAATAGTAGAAAGAGTTACATCAAATATGTATTTTCCATTTAATAAATTCCAAATTAAACACATACCGATTGATATTTTGCCTTTGTTCAAAATATTCATACTCAGTGTCAGGGTAAGGTAAATTGTCATCTTCGTCTTTACGACATTTTCTTCCACAGAAATAGCCAGTAACTAATCCGACAGCTAATGCTGCTACTGCTCCAGCTGCAACGGCCAAAGCCAAGGTTTCGGCAGAATACGCACCAGCCAGCCGACCAGCGGCAGAAACTGAAGGACCTAAAATATAAACCAAATATTATTTATTTTCACCAATAAGAACATTGTATATAAAAAAAAAAAATAGATATCAGATTATGATACTACTTATATAATATAACCTACCCAAGTGCTAAAATAAACAGAATAATAATAAAAAAAACCACAAAAAATAAAAACAATTTATTTATGCCAATGTTTATTTAACAATCATTCATTTGAAACTTCAAAATTCAATTTAAATTTCATTTTCAAATTCAAGAAACGTTCACCCAATATTTTAAACCAGTTTTCGTTTGAGACGTTGGTAGTGTTTGAAACGTTGGTTGTGTTTGAAACGTTGGATTCGTTTGAGACTTTATCTGTATTTGAGACGTTGGTTGTGTTTGAAATGTTGGATTCGTTTGAGACTTTGGTTGTATTTGAGACGTTGGTTGTGTTGGAAACGTTGGATTCGTTTAAGACTTTCGTTGTATTTGAGATGTTGGTTGTGTTGGAAACGTTGGATTCGTTTGAGACTTTCGTTGTATTTGAGATGTTGGTTGTGTTGGAAACGTTGGTTGTATTTGAGACATTGATTGTATTTGAGACATTGGTTGTGTTTAAGTCTTTAGTTATGTTTGAAACTTTGGTGCCTAAAACTTAATTGGAAAATAATTTTTGTTGATGCGGTGGTTTGTCTTTTATGAGATGATCGATGATATTATATCATTTTGCCCCCAATTTTAAATAAAAATAATAAATAAAGCCAATAGATAAAAAAGCAGTAGATGGTAAAAATGTAAGCAGAATATTGATGATAAGTACCTTCTGGTTCGGTATTGGGAAAGTCTTTCTCTTCAACAATATTGATGACTTCTCCTCTAGGTTGTTCTTTGCTCGGACGAGGAACTTCATTATATTTTGGTTGATTAGAACTTAAGCCTCCAGCACTGCTTGCATCTTTTCCAAGTAATTTACCTACACATATCGTCATCAAAATTAGTATTTATTGGATGGACATTGGATGAAGAGACTCATTATTATACTCACTTTGAGGACAAGCAGAGTGTTCTCCAGTTCTAACACTTTGGTAGAAATAGTTTTCATCAATCCATTTTGGTGTTGTGGCTGAAGTGCATTTACCAGCCAACTTATCCCACGCACAATATGGATCTTGCAATGCAACGCATTCACTAAAAATTATCATTCATATGTTATATGTGAATTAAATATAAATACAAATGAAGATAAATTAAAAATAAATACCTGCAAGATGTTATTTTGTGGCAGCGATACAATTTAAGTGATTTGACTTGAGAATCGGAAAGAGCGATAAGATTATCGACTGTCTCATTACCAACAGTACTTCTGAAGATACGGAGTGATCTAATAGGTTCATTTGTACCAAACACTTGAAGTTCTTCAATGATTACAGAGGAGACATTCGTAAGGGAATGATATGAATTGGCATTTATTGCTTTTAAAACTTTTCCATTATCAGTGCCGATAAAAAGAACATCATAAAATTTCGACCCGGGTGTTTTGACTTGCGGGTCGACTGCTATTTGCGTAAATCGGTGACTGTAACGAGAATGTAATTGTTTAATACAATAATTGTGAAAATATATATTTTTTTGAAGATCAAATTATGCTTACTGAAAACCGGTACTGATTAAAATGGGTTCGCCAAACATTGCAGGTACAGCTTCATCCATAATGGGATGTGTTCTAATAAAATTGAGAACTTGGTCCGGTAAAACTTTGGAGTCTTCAACACAAGTTCCCGGTCTTGGTTCAGGCACCTTTAAAAATAAAGTAAAATAATTATATATTCATCGTGAGTTGTTAAAAACATTATAATAAAATGATTACTTTGTGTTGTGGAACAGGCAGCCAGTTAGTATTGAGATTTTCCTGCTCTTTGAATTTACCCTCAAAAGTGTCTTCAATGCTTTGAATCGAGAAAGCACAAACAGCACTTCCTGGTATACTATTGATGGAAGTAGTGAATACAGCATAAACAACTCTGTTATTTTGTTCACCTTGGAATTCACCGACAACTAACTCCGAAGAAGATTCTGTAAATGTGGAATATATAGTTTGAATCTGTCTTGATTCTAAGTAAAAAATAAATAGTTGGCTTACGGATTTCATCAAAATAGAAGGGGAACTCTCCGGGCACTGAACAGTTGAGTCTTGCTTTGAGGTAAGAGGTCCAGCGGTTTCTGAAGCGATGAGGTCCACCGTGATCATTTTTACAAACTCGTCCTACACGAGAATAGACAGCCTGCAAAATTAAATTACGTAATTATGACTCTGTTTTACACATAAAAATAGTAATATATAATTACCTTTCCACAGTTGAGGTATTCAACAGCCGTCTCCCTGAAGAAGAAGTATACATGCTCATCGTGAGCTAAAGACCCCACAAAGTTTGGAGCTGCAAAATGATATTATGTTAGATTATCACATAAAATTATAATAAGTATTCCAGCTGGTGTTATATTTACCATTAAGACTTGTAGAATCATACTGTTCAGTTTGTAATTGAAGCCGATCTCTATAAATGATCGGATCAGTTCCACTGAAATCAGTTACCGATGCGCTGAAGAATTCACCATCTGAACAAAAAATAATATATATATTAAATTGTATTATAGTGAATAATAAATAAACATACCGATGATGACTGAAGTAGCATTCGATTGAGGATCGTAAGGACTGAGAGCCTGACCATTTTTTTCCCATACAATCTCATAGGCATCCGGTTTGATCCTGTACCCCCGACATAAAGGTTTGAAGGCGTTAGTTCCACAAACTACCATCTCAGTTGGTGAAATTGATAAGACTCTCACGAAATTTTGACATTCCTCCTGCGAAACAATATTTTAAATATTAGCACCATAAATTGACAGGTTGAATGTGCGGATTTCACATTTGGAACGCGAAACGCATACGAGATTGTAATAAAATTTATTAGCCGTGTCGATAATAATAAGCAGAATGAGGCTTGATTAGCTATTAATTCACGCAACGTACATTTTGTTATGAATCGATAATTGGTTGGTAATTAAATGTCAAGAGCTTGTTTTTCATTATAAAAAAGGGTAAAATTAGCCCCACTCAAATATTGAGCCCTTTAATAAAGTGACCCCTTGGAGTGTGTATTGTCGGTGTAGGAAAATATTTTGAAGGAAAAGTGTACGAAGGGTGGAATGGAATGGAAGAAGGGTGAGTTAAAAGCAATTAGCGGCAAGAAAGATTGCAGCCGAGAGATAAGGAAGTGCCTTCAACCCCAAGGCGATGCAGCTCACGTAGGAAAATAACCACCCTTGCCTACTTTTACCACTAAATATACACATTATTTTTTATTAAAATACACACATCTTGTCGGAACAACGGGGACTTAATTGAAAAGTTCGCTGGATAATAATAATTATAGATGAGGAGTGTTAAGGGATGATGAGATGCAAGATGGATGGGGAGGAATGGCAGACGTTGAGATGGAAGACTGATTGATGAACGACCAGATAATGTCTAATTAAAAACGATACATCCTACGTTAACCTAAATTAATAAGACAAAGGAATTATTTTCACGTTTTTCGATTGTGAAATGTATAAATTAAACCGCGACGAGCGCAGTTTTAATCGCCGAAGTATCGGCTTTTAAATTTATTGCTCGGTTTGGCCCTAAAACCATCCAATATGTGTAAAACACCCTTGTTTACGACCCTTGCCATTCGAATGTATATTTAAATACGATATAATATCCTAAAAAAATGTGTTAATAATTTGTGATTTTAAATTATTTTAAGGATAAGCATATTAAATACAAAGAATTTATTGATAATTTTTGGAGATGATGGTACAAATCTGTAAGTTTATTTTTATTGTCTGTATAGGATATTACTGTAAACATTTCGGTGGGTCATGGTTCACAACATTCTGACAGAGAGGTCTGTCAATGTGAATAGTGTTGCCATTTTATGTCATATAATAATCGACTGAATAGCTGAATAATTATTGGCATTTTAACATATTGCCATATCATAAAAGTATTTATAACTTAATTTGGACACAAATACCTGTTTTTTTTATGGCGCATCGTTGAATTATTTTTACATATACAGTACTGAAAGTACATACATTAATCAAAGTGCGAATATATTGGGCGTGTTGTAAAAGTCTATAAATTAACGTTGACACACGAGAGTTAAATATGGCCGACAGTAGTTTTGCACCGTTTCAATAAAAACGAATTCAGTATGTTTCAGAATATAAAATACCTCAGTTCTTCCTTTCAGGACACAAAGGTGGAAATTAGTATCATCTGTAAACCAGTCGAAGCGGCGATTTTCAGTCAAATCAGCAAGACTCAGGTTGTGAATGAAGTTCCTGAAAAAAAAAAAACAATTATTTAAAAATGAGAAAAAGTCGGATGAATTCAAATGCTTTTTGATGTTCTGAAATAATTATTAAATTTCATATTTTTAATCAGCGGAATATATTGAGTGAAATTCATTCAAACTCATTTGAGGTTTTTACTACACATACGTACATGAGAAAGCAATTTATTATAATATTACTAGATTATTTTTATATTGAATATACGTAGATATTTTTGTGATTTATTGTGATTATCATACGAATTTTTAAAATAGAGCACTCGCATATTTTTTAAAATGCACCCATCATGCCTTCAATTTTTAAATTTGTTCCCCTATACATTAAAAATTACTATACAAAATTTTATAGATCGTTAATAATTTTAAAGAAGGTGCTATTTTTTACCTTTCATTTTTAATAATATAGTAGTGAAACCATATTTATAATAATAAGCTGCTTTCAGTCCATATTATTCCAAAAATAATTTTATAAAAAGTAGCTTAAAATTTCCAAACTGTACATTAATTTTTTTTAAATTTTAAAGAGGATATTTTTTTAAATATTTTATTATTTTTGCGATACTATATCTTTGTTTAATATATTCTCAATTAATTTAAGTCCGGTCTGTTTATTATAAGTACAAAAAATCCTAGTATTGCTAGATACATTTCTATTGAATAGAAATCCTCATAAATGCCTTTTGACCCATAAAAAATCCTCTATGAAATTTAATCATACAGTTTGAGTAAACATAATTTGTATAAGATTTAATATTTATATTAAAATGTTGTGTAAAATAATTATATTGCCAATGGTCTTGACTACATCAATGATTTATTTTTTATGATTAAAATAAATTTCACTAAAACACGTATATATATTTCGATAAAGTTTTAACTGAAGCCATACAACACAACACGTTTTGTCGATATTGGAAAAGTTTCGACGAGACTAGTCGACCTCAAATAGAAAACATGGCTTCGTTAAAGTTTATTGCGATGCATTATGGAACAAATTAAACAGTGAAGAACCTTCATTATTACATAATTATTGACATTCTCTTTAATTAATAAACACAGCCTCCAAAATTAATTGAACTGACATTTTAAAGCTTTGATACATTTAAATAGTGCATGGAAAAGGCATTTGTTTGAAAAAAATAATTAGGTCTCCTAATGAAGACATATTTCATTACTTTCAGTATAATCAATCTTCGTCTAATTGCCAATTATTGACATATTTTACAGTGTAATTAAAACATTCAATATCCAAGAAGCACGCGAGACTAGTTATTATTCCATAATTAATATTTCCGGGCCTTTGAAGGCTTAAAATAAATCTGGTATCGCGAAATCTAAAATTACTACAACATTAACGAGAATATCGAATAATTAATATATTTAAAGAAGTATTTAAACATTCTGACAGAGTTTTTCAAAGAAAATTAAATAAATACTGTAAAATGAGTGGTGACAGTATCAATTGTATTGGCAGGCCACACAACTGGATGTATAAATATCAAGATGGCGGACCAAGTAGATGAGTTTGACTGCGGTAATATTTCAGAGTGTTAAAACAGTAATGAAGAGCGATGCACACTTCTATCGAGAATTCAGATGAACCGTCATTTAGCGTGTTTAAACAATTAGTCTTGTCTCAGACTCCTCTACTTGGCCTGCCATCTTGATATTTATACATCCAGTTGTATGGCTTGCCATATTGATAGTGTTGGTTGAGCGTAATCTGTAGTCGATCAAATTAATTTGATGGTGTTAGACTTTGTTTGTTAAATAATCAAAGTGTTTAATTGATATTCAGATTGATGGAATAATTAATTTATTGTTTCACCGTGTAATTTTTAATAAATAAAAAAAGGAAAAAAGGTGCCAATAATATTTTAAAAGACGTCAAAAATAAACGAGACAAAGATGAATTTGTCACCAAAGGTTTCGTATGACAGCCGCTTGTGGCGCTGCTTTTATTACTCGTACTGTTTATTTGTCACTTTTCGATCTTTCTAATAATATTACACCGTCTTTCACTTAATATGGTAAAGTGCGTCATTAAAAGAAAATAACATGTCATGTAAACTATTTACATGATCATTTCGAATGTTTTTGTAAGAAAAATCTTGTTCCTCTCGAGTGACGGATTATAGGGACTACATTGTTGCAGGTGGCCACAGCCTGCGTATATGTATAATATGTGCACGTAGTAGTGCCGACCATGTTTCAATGTATGAAATAATACGCATGACACTTTGTTGGATAAAGTTTGTTTGATGAAAATTAGACAAATATATCGCCTGCTCCAGCGTATAATATCGTAAGTGCAAAAACATTCTATGTGCTCTTAAGTCTTTATGGAACTGAGGCACATATTCAATCTGGTAACACTGCCTGTCACGTGTCACTCGGTATTGAATATTATTTATAACATATAACAGTTTCCGATTAAATACCTTCTATTGACAGAGACATGAAATGTGTTATAGATAATAGATGAATCTACATTAGTTGCCGGTCAAATAGGACTATTTTACTATTTCTGATTGAAAATCAACATTTTTTGACGTTTCGTACATTTCATACATGCAATATGTGGCTCAGTTCCATAAAGACTTAAGAGCACATAGACTTTTTTTGCAGTTACGATATTATACGCTGGAGCAGGTGATATTTAAGGCCTCTTAAAATATTCTGGAACGGATTCCTCTGTATTTGAATTTAAAAATCAATATGTACTTTTCAGGTTGAAGCTGCGTAGTTATAAAGGAGTCTGACTGGTTGTAGAAGCAATTGGTAGGTATTCTATGTGACAATTAGTTAAAGTTGCGGTCTAAGATTAGCATAGAGTTGTAGTTCTAGTAGTTGCCATTCCTGCGCTTGCTGCAGTTACGGTTAAACTTTTGCCAACCTGCATTATACCAAACCCAACCGTGCCAAAGGAAAATTGCACTTTTAAACTGTGTTCCGATTTGACAACAAGTGAAATTAATTAAACCACCACATTTAAATATAAAACAATGAAATTTCAATAACAAATACGGAAAAAAACACGCAATGGTTTCATTAATAGTTAGTTAAGCATATAGTACAAGATGTTAAAGAATTAAAATTATTTGACTTCGGAATTGCTCCATACATATATGCGACTTGGGATCTTCCGTAATGCTCTAGTGGTACTGCAGAATTAAACAATTACAATATAATATGTATATATTAATAAAGTAGCCAGTCACCTATTAAATTTTAAGTAGTTATTAATTGCAAAAAATATGTTACAGCCTTTACATTCTTGATATTCCAAAGTCAAATTTATTTCAATAATACCCACAAATTGTGACGATTATTATTGATTTATAAAATATACAGTATGAAATTATTTATAGAATATATCGACTGCTCCAGGGTATAATATCGTAAGTGCAAAAAAATCTGTGTGCTCTTGAGTCTTTATGGAACTGAGCCACATATTGTATGTATGAAATGTATGAAACGTCAAAAAATGTTGATTTTCAATCAATATTTTAACTATTAAGTGGGACATTTTCGAAATAGTAAAACAGTCCTATTTGACCGGCAACTAATGTAGATTCATCCATTATCTATAACACATTTCATGTCTGTCAATATAAGATAGTTAATCGTAAATTGATATATGTTAAAAATGTTACCAGATTGAATATGTGGCTCAGTTCCATAAAGACTTAAGAGCACACAGAATTTTTTGCACTTACAATATTATACGCTGGAGCAGTCGATATAAGGGAGTAAAAGTAGACATCATATTTATATTACATAAAAATGGAGGAAAATTATATGAATTTATAATATTTTGATAATAAAATATTACAACTTAGGTTTTTGATTTGGAGACACTAATATAGGTTTAGAAATATATTCCATTTTATGATTTTACCTTGTTCTAAAAATGTGTAGAGTATACATGCAAAACTACTCACCAAATGTTATCAATAATTAAAGTTAGTTCACCTGTGCGTGTGACTAAAATTTGACATTTTCTCTACACATTCAATAAAAAAACAGTATGTTTTGTGTATATTTTCCCATTTTGGTGATTAGAATGTGCTGAAAATTGGACTTCGGAATTTATAGTTAAAAATGTACATACAATGAACCGTGTGCACCATTTAACCCTTTGTTATTCTATAAATAATCTTAAATAGTTTTAATTCAAATTAATGATTATTTATTATTTGTTAATGATAGATATAGTATGTAATTTCCACAAATTTTAATTAAGAGTCTTTAGTTTTAATTCATATTATAACCACAAATTGGGGACAGCGTGAAGAAGATGTGATTTTACTTCATTTTATTCAATTCATATTTGAGAGAGAGCCTCAAATATATTCTATATCTCTAATATATCCTTATAATGTATAGTTTATAAATCATTAAAATTAAAATTTCTAGATGTAAAGTAAACGTTAACTCTTTGAGCAGTAACTTAGTAAACGTCAACTGGTAACGCTTCTTATTATAAATAATATTGTATAAAGTAAATGGAAGGTGTCAACGAAACTAAACACCATTATTTACCTGTGCTAATCGAGTACTAATTGGAAATCAACATCAAAGGGGCACAGATTTGGGGATTATGGATAAAGAAAATGGAGGTTGTGTATTTGATCCTTAAGAGTGTTCTTTGTGGAATACTTCATACATTTCCCAATTATGACTCTTCATCATTACGGTGCTCTTTTCAGACTCTTTCATCTTCCCAATTAAAAACTGCCAGTTAAATCTGAACCAAACTGTCAAAATGCAAAAAAAATATATTTTAAATAAAAACACAACCGCACATTTTTTTAGATCAAAGCTATTTCTTATTGCTTTTTAACAAGCATGTATATAAAATATTTTTGTATCCCACATTTTTATTAAATAATTCCATAAAATCATGCGCATTTTTAAGCAATGTTAGTGGAGGAAAATATTTTCACTGATTAAAATAATAATAAATAATATTTTGTTTAAAAATGTAATAAAATCGCACCTTAATCCATGACTTTATATTTACCTATTACATTTTTATTCAAAGAAATTTTAATTATAAATATAGTACAACAAGTTAACAAGCAGACAATTTTTCGTGTATGAGTGTTTTTAATAATTTTGATTCAAATTTATAATATTGCCGACAATTTGGTGGAATGATTTAATTGATTATAAACGCTCGTAAGATATTTTATTTTACAGATTAGACAAAAACAAAAGAAAAAACGGTATGAAATAAAAATATTGTGAAGTTAAGAAAAGTAAAGTATAGTATTATTTAGTAATGATCTAAAAAAACAGAGAGATTATATAAAATAAAGTAATGTGTAGGAGATAATAATTTATATGTGTTCATATACCCAACTCTAGGAGGCAGAATTGGTGGAAAAGAGATTACCCATGTAATGTCCACAAGTTTCATTTATAAAAAATATTTTCACTGATTAAAATAATTATAAATTATATTTTGTTTAAATATGATATAAAAAACGCACATTAATCCATGAATATATATTTACCTATTACATTTTAATTCAATGAATTTTTAATTATAAATATAGGACAACAAGTTAACAGGTAGAATTTTTTTTATAATAATTGATTATAAACGCTTGTGAGAGTTTTTTTACAGATTAGACAAAAACAAAAGAAAAAAACAGTATGAAATAACACATATTATGGAATTAAGAAAATTAAAGTAAAGTATTAATTAGTAAAGATATAAAAAACAGAGAACTTATTTAAAATAAAGTACAGTGTAGGAGATAATAATTTATATGTTTCCATATAAGGTAGCTCCTACACAATTGTAGGAGGCAGAATTGGTGGAAAAGAGATCACTCATTTAATTTACACAAATTTTATTTCAGAGTCTTAAGTTTTGATTCATATTATAACCACAAATTGGCGACAGCGTGACGCGTGTAAAGGTAATGGATTTTTTTTAAAAATTTTAAAGTGTTTATGGCCAACCGTATTTTGTATATTATCCCGGTGGGATTCAAATGTAAGAACCCCATAAGAAAATGAAGAATTTTTCAATGAAATAGATATTATGATGGTGGTCATGTGTGGTACAAGAGTTTGGAGCAACTCGATATATGCTGTGAGATTAGATAGAGGAGATGTGAGGAACTTTTAATGGAGTTGCCGCTGCGGAACAAACCCCATACACCTGCATAACGACCCTGTATTATCATATTTTAAATTATAAATTAATTCATTCGAAGCCCATCTATTAATTATTGGTTGAGTAAAAAATAAACCTCGTTAAAATGATGATGTTTTGCGGTTTGAAACGATGTCTACGTTGTTAAAGTTTTGAGATGTCTTTCATCCCCCAGAAGATAATAACATTATAAAGCACGTGCCTATTCTCCCCCTTTAACTCCTGAGCCATTATAATTTTAATAAGTACTTTTCAAACGAAATACAGAGAAAAATATATACCGAAACAGAGAGATTACCGCACTCTTATGTGTATGTATATATATGTATGTATTTTATAGATTTTTTATAGCGAAGACAAAAATAATAATAATAAAACTAAGGTTCAAAACAAAAGGTTATAAAGTGTATAAAATAAATTATAGCATTATATAAAAATATATGTATAAAATAAAGTCCTCCAAAAAGTAGCATGTATATATATATATATATATATATATATATATATATATATATATATATATATATATATATATATATATAAATATATATATATATATATATATATATATATATATATATATATATATATAAATATATATATATATATATATATATATATATATATATAAAATTATATTTTTATCGATTATTCTCACGATACCCTACCACCCCTAAAATATTGTCAGTTATTTCAAGTCTACCCCATATATACAAAAGTTGTCAAAATCTTATATTTTTTCCTCAATAATTTTTTTTGTATAATTAAATTGCAATTGGTGAATTCGTATTATACTGATTTAGTTTTTTAACCAACTAGATCATAATTTATTTAATTATTTTTTTTACACTCTCAAGATTATTTATATATATATTTATATATTTATATATATATATATATATATATATATATATATATATATATATAAATATATATATATATATATATATATATATATATATATATATATATATATATATAAATATATATATATATATATATATATATATATATATATATATATATAAATATATATATATATATATATATATATATATATATATATATATATATATATATAAAATATATATATATATATATATATATATATATATATACATATATATATATATAATTATCACGTTGTTGTGTGTAAAAAACCCTCTCAAAAAGACCCTTTCCAAAAATAAAAAAGCTCTTCGGAGCGTAAATAAATAAATAAATAAAATAAAATAAATAATAATTGATGTATGATAAAGAAAATCGTCAAAGGACTTCATTACCCAAACTTCGACTAAGTCTGCTTATGGGATATTTAAACTGTATAATCATAAATTTATATTAATATTATTAATACATATTGATTCAACGGGTGGTATTTTTTTTCCAAAATTGAGTATTTAATCAAATGTTACAACGAGAGCACAAAACACAGGTAGGTATTCAAAAAAAAAGCCAGAGTTGGGATTATGAACAAAAGCCATTGGAATTGTTTGTTTGTTTGTAACAAAGGTCGGGTATTTTTTTCTGAGGATTGCGGCCAGTCCATATAGTTGCAATGCAAATTAGTTTTGTTTGCCAACTTTTTGATAGAATTGCAATCGGGTTTACATTCTGAAAGTTGAAGAGTAGTAGTAATAGTAATAGTAATAGTAGTAGTAGAAGCACACCACATCCATATGCATTTGCGGACAGATGCAATAGTGGATTCACTGGACCGTTTCAGATTAAAGCGAATTTTGTTGAAAACACAAGCAGACGATTCAATGATTTCGATTTTTATTGCGTGCTGCTGATTTTGCGTGTCCGATAACTATTGTGTTAAGTTTGTCCTCGTGACTATCGTTTGCATGGGTGACCGATCACTCAAAACAATAAAATTTGCCTCAACTCTTCTAAATTGAACGGTATCATATTTGTTTTACTGTTTATTTATTTATTTAAAAGAGGAGCTTTTTTATACACAATAACGTGTTAATTTACACTGGGTGTGTATATTTTCGAATTAATTGAATTGATGATAAAAATAATGAAAATAATATTTTTATAGTTTAAGTTTAAAAGGCTAAATTTTATTCTTTACAATGTTAGGAATCAACAATTAAAAATAATCTAATTGGCTAATCTTTATTCATGTGTTTTTTTAGTAAAACTGTATATATTCTCTGCCCCCTATTTTTTATAAAAAAATTAAACATTAAACTAACGCAGAGATGAATTAAATGCAATGTGAATTGCAATTACGGCTGTTGGTAAAGTAGTGTGAAAATAATATAATACTATTTGCCTCTAAGCATGTCTATAGTTAGATATTTTCTCTAAAAACTAAAAAAGGATGGCATTATCTGAACCAAAATTAAGTGGATTCTCTAAACTGTTTTGGGGTATTTGAGCACTGCAACGATTATATTATAAAGCTTTATTTTTTATAGTAAATTAGTAGTTTTTTAGACACAACAACGTGTTAATTGTCTGTCAGTGATCTTAACTATTACTAGTTACACAGGTCACCGACTTAATAATTAGCATTTACCTTAAAATACAGGAAATCAGAGTAAACCTTTATAAAGACTATCGAGTCATAATAATCCATCAAATCATTTGTTTTTTTTACGTCAGCGAGATTTGAACCCATGACTTAAGTATATGTAGTTTTAAAGGAAAATAAATATTTGTGCAATTGTAAAATATTATCAATTTTGATGCAAGGTCAATAACCGCCTCAGTATTTACCTTTAAATACAGGAAATTAGAATAAGCCTGGATCAAGACGATCGATCGATCGGGATTTTATTAATATTATTACCGAGTTATACTATATATTAGAGTATTACTAGTTAAATATGTATGTATATTATATTTCCTTAAATGTTATTATTTATGAACTTAATATGTATTTAAACCGCTCAGAATTGAGTTTTAATTATTAAAAAAAAATGATTATGACTAGAGATGTGCCAAAGTCAAACAAATATTGTAGTATATGGCTCTTTTATTTTTCCCCAATGGCAGAGAGACATTAGTACAGTTCTCAATTAATCATAAAAAAGATTTTTATCATATGAGTATAGAAGAATACTATAATATTCGTTTGACCTTGGCACATCTCTGATTAAAACGGATGCTATTAAACCTAAATAGTAATATTTGAAAACGCATTAAATAAGATATACGTTTTCCTGCTTTTAATCGATTAGATTCGAATTGGATTTGGGAGTATTTTGATTCTGAGCTCCTTATATTATGTTAAAAATATATTATATTATGAGCATTTATCACATGCACACTTAAGCTTTTATATGTATTATACTTCATTCATAAGTAGAAATTATTGACCAATTTTTTTCAATTTATTGTGTAAGGCGCGACACAGACATAAGATGATATATCTCCTCCAATGAGAGAACAAGCGCTTGCCACTGATTGGTGCTTGTGTTTATTTACATTTCTCTCATTGGCGGAGATACGAGAAGCGCTAACGAGCATTCATGTCTGTGGTGGCACTTTTATAATAATTTGTTATGAACAAAAGAATATAATTTCTAATTCAAATGCCTAGAGTTTATGACACTAATTACAAATAAGTCATATATTTAGGGGTAGGTATGATTTTCAGGCCTCAGTATAATATTGATAAAAATAAATCAAGTGCGCGGGGGATGAAAGAAGAGAAGCTATTAATATTTCAGGTGAGATAAAGTGTTTTCAGTGGGACAAGACGTTAATGCAGTTTCAGCAAGAACAAGAAACAGGTGCTGCTTATACCTGATAATAACACCAACAACCTTCAACAGAATAAGGGATGAATAATATTTTATTTACATTGAAATTAGCATGCAATGTTCTTAAGCATAATGAGGAGATAATGACGACATTTCCACAAAAGGTTTTGATAATAATGTATGTCTAAATCTATATGTTTTTAGAATCTGTAGATGTGAGAATGTAATCTAATTTTATTGGTCCAAAAGGCAAGTGATTAGTATAAACTTAGGTAAATTTTATTCTTTGATTTATACGCATGTGTAAAAATGGATAATATATATATATATATATATATATATAGTATATATATATATATATATATATATATATATATATATATATATATATATATATATTAGTCTAGTAGTAGTAGACGGAGTATTTAATCGGAGAAAAATTTGTTTATTATTTTTACATATCTTAAAACTGAAAACCGTATTCAATATAATAGTGTAATAAAAGTGTGTGCTCGCGGTGCGTATGCGTGTACACTACTAAGTTTACAGTCTATTCGTACACACATCATCTAGTACGACTCACTATTATATTGAATACGGCCTTTAGGTCCGTATTTTATATAAAAGAAACAATGTCAAATATAATACATTTTTTGTTAAATTAAATCATGAAATTTATACTCGAATAAGGCTTATTTTCAATGCTTAGTTGCTCAGTTAAAAATAAGATGTCACATTCTATTTCATTTTATCACTGACGAATGCTGCATTATCATCACTGCGACTTGGGATCTCCCGTAATGCTCTAGTGGTACTGCAGTATGATATAATAATATATATATAAAAATAAAATAAATATTTTACTAAGATATTGTACTTTTACTTGGTATAGAAATACAGTCTTAGTGGCCCATTTCAATGAATTAAACAGTTAATATTTATTACAAATTTATCCATGAAAAAAAATACAATAGACTTATTTTTAATAAATAGGATATTTATAAATGAGCGTTCGTCGGGGTCGGAATTTGTCAACTTTATAAAACCGTTTAGTTTTTTGATATGAGGATATAAAATATACAGGCCGTAAAAGGAGTCGCCTGAGGTTTGATATAAAATCGTGGGTGTTGTTTATTTTTTTGTGTAATATATTTTTACGACTACCTATAAAATATGATGCTGTTATCTGTTGTAAAGAAATCGTTAAATGACGAAGAACAAATGGGTGGAAATGCAAAATAATAAAGTAATATTAGAGGGTAGTGGGTATAATGAAGGGAGGCAAGGCATTGTGGCATAATGGGGTGTAATTCCAATATTTCAGGAACGGGACACACACGTCGGGGGATTTGTAAAAAGAATCATGGCATGTAATCACCAATGACACATCCTCCCAGGCCAATTTGTCATCGAGCTGGACATAAGAGACGATCTTGAGAACCTAATGGACCGACCACTTACAATGCCTTATAATACACATGTTCATATAATATAAATACATGGACTAATGGCCTTCATAACAAATCAAAACGATGACTTTGTCCCAAGTAAAATATTCTTATTATTAAAAAATGATGGATACTGAAGGCCATTTGAAAAAACGCTTTCACTTAACTCAGTCTGGACTGAGTTTCCGTTTAAGTAATGGCTTTTCATGCCTACGTCACCGTAAATACGATAGTAGAGTTAAATTTCGTGAAAATTTAGTTGTGGTCTTCTAAAGCTATAATTATATGGAATTGAATATTCTATAAAAATAATATAAATTTCAGTTAAGAGAATATTCTTTGAATTTATAGTAATGGATTCCCAAGCATACGTTATCGTAAATACGATAGTAGAGTTACTTAGCTACACTTATGATCGGTTTTTTGTTAGTTAATGCTTCATCTGAGCCTCAGGCGAGGCACTAATTAACAAAAAACCGTTCAAAAGTACAGCAAAGCAACTCTATTACCGTCTTTACGGTGTACGTTTACGGCGACGCACGCCTAGGAATCCTAAAGCAATGTCGACTCACATGTCTCCCTTCAGCGCCCAGTTCTTCATATATTTATCTACTTTTTACTCTTAGACAAATTCTAACTATTCAGGATGGACTTGAGCTATCTGAGAATATTTTAAGAGTTGGTAGGGTTAATAATTATAAATATTAATAGTGCTTTTGGAATCGTCTTTGGGCCACCATATTGAAATAAGCTGTTTACGTGAAGTACTCAGTTGTGAATGTCTTGTGTATATTGTGACTTTAAAATACGTAATTAATAATAAAAATATATTTTTTCACTTATATTTGCGATACCCCACCACCCCCTCAAATATTCTCAGTTCAAGTCCACCCTGTATATTTTAATAATAAGTTTAAGACCCCTGCTTAATTTAAATATTATTTCATCGATCTACATTTGAAGATTAAATTTTAAATATATTTGTAGGGATATTTTAAAGGACCGCTTTTTGTTTTTTTTGTTTGTAGAGCAAATTTAAACTATAATAATATATTATTGTGCACATGTTTGTATCTAAATTAAATAAATATCTTTTTATATTTCACGCTGTACGATATTTTATATGTTTCTTCTTCTTTTATTTGTTAATACTCATATCTCTTTTCTTCTTTTCATGTTTAACTAACGAGTGCTGCATTATCATCACTGCGAATTGGGATCCCTCGTAATGTTCTAGTGCTATTGCAGTATGATATAATAATAATATGTATATGTAAATAAATATTATCACAGTCGTTTGCCTCTTTGGATGTATGAGGTTTGATATTTACTCTACAAACATGACTAGAGATTTATGCACCATTATTTAAATATATTAATAGTCCAAATTTTCTCAACAATTTCACATTGATTTAATTAAAACAATTCTTTTAAACAAATGGCGTCTTTTATCATACAATGTAGATAATTTATTAAGTTTGTAAATTTATTGAGCAACACGTGGAATCCAACAATCTATAAAATAATGATAATTTAGGGATAGGCTGGATATTTTCGGGTCAAAGCATCTGTTTTTGATAATACAGAAGAAGCCTTTGTGAAATTTGTTTCTCGGAAAAGCGATTATAATTTTACAAAGATTTCCATATGCGTATATTTAGAAACGAGCCGCTTGTTTTTGATCTTTTCAATGAGTAATACCGGCTCTTGTCATTGAAATAAATATTAAAAATGCCGTATTCAATTATATGAACACGGAACTAAAATACAGCCCTTAGTGATACAAGAATTGATATAGTTGGGGTGAAAGTAAGGGTTATGAATGATGGACTGAGCTTGTGTGTGGACAGTGTTGATATATTTGGTAAATATATCATCGAGAAAGACTTTGTGAGAAACAAAGGAGACTTAATGAAAACGCATCGCCCGGTGGAGGAAAATTGGTGGAAATGATATATAAGAGCAATAAACAGAGAAAAGAAATAATACAGGCAATCTTCATGATTAGTACGGGATATATATACATATAATTGATACAATTTCAATGGGGTATTTTTTGTCGGGTCTAATTTAAATTTCAAATCCGAGGCTAATTAATTCCAGGGGGCGTTAATGTCGGAATAGATCTTAGGCAAGGGGGTGGAAATGACGGCAGTGCTGAAGAAACCAGGATACTAATGCTTCTGGGGGTGTCACTAATGTATCGGAAGTATATATACACCCTCACACAAATTATTAATAAAATATATATTATTATGTATTGAAAAATACTTCGCCCCACTTATAAGTTGGTAAATCTTGACTTTACTGGAGGAATTCGCTTCATTTGCAAAAAAGAAATCCGCTTTCTTACTTAGTGAAACAAGTTAACAATGGCGAAGGGTGGAAAAATCAAACGAGAATCATTAAAAGCTTCGAGTTGTATTATAAAAGCCGATAAAAAATATCTCCCGAAAGAACCTATAATAATCATTAGAATTGAAGATTCCAGACACAGTTTAATCGACTACTAAAAAAGATTTTAAAATATATGTCTGTTTGATTGAGAACGCATTTTATAGTAAATAAAAATAATATGTATAATATAATCCAGCTAACTTTAATTTCATACAAAAAATGTGTTATATCTTAAGAGTCCATTTTTTACTGAATAACATTAAAACTTCTGCGTAACTCTTATTGATTATTTTTTAATTATAGAAATAGTCTTGTAGTTTTATTATAGTTATTAACTATTTTTGGTCATAAATAATTTTGAATAATATAAATTAAAGCATCTTTGTTATAATATTCTATGTTTTTTGTCTATATTTTTTTGTACACTGGAAAAGTTCTTTAAGAATATTGTTTGATTATTTTAATTACTTTTGTATAATATATTTTTCTTCTTGCGGTTTGTATTACAATAAAATTATTTATATTGTCATAAAATGTGATATATTATTAATTTAATTAAATTATAAAGAATTTCGAATTTTGAACGCCTGTATTGTTTTTTTTATAGATTTACAACATAAATCAGTTCAAAAAAGTCTTAAAAACACAGAGGATTTTAATATTTGTAACCCAATATATTAAGAACTATTTTCATATACTCAACACGTACAAAAGTAAGTAAAGTGTTGAAAAGTCAAATAATATAAACACATACGCGTTAGGCTATTATATAAGTCATAGATTGTCGTGTAATTATGTTAATGTAAACTAAGATTTTAGAGGCTGGATTTAGTTTTATAACAATGTACTTGCTTGTCTACAATGGATTAAAATACATTCAAGGGCGGCTTTTACAAATAAAAAGATCACAGGGATTTAATACAAAGTGGCGCCAACAAAAGATTTTCGATATTTAAACCGCTTTTTCTTTTGAAAGCACAGCTTTTTTCAACGACCTTTAGAAGAAAAATGTGTACTTAGACAATATTAACGCAAATTACCATCGCCAACGTCTCGATTGTTTGAATTTAATAAAGCCGAAGAGAAATTATTACATTACGGTCTAATTGGATATTGAATTCACATATAAAAAATAACCAAGCCGAGGTTTCTCATTCAAACACAACACTTTGAATAATTTGTCGTTCGAGAATTTTAATGAAGCCTCTCGACAGACGCCCAAAAAATCATTGAAATAATCAATAAGGTAAATTGGCGAAAGTTACGATCGGTGAATTATTTCCAATTAAATTGAGCAAGCTGGTTAAAACTTGCTTTGAATTAGAATTTTCCGGTTTCAGCAAATCGCATATAAAGACTTAATGGAGTGGAATTGTAGGCGCTTCAAATGTTGTTTCAGCGAACCTCATTTTAATTGTAATCGTACGGGATTTGAACCAGTTTGCTTTAATTAAATCTAAAACAAAAGTTTATGGCTAGTAATTAATTGCATTTTTGCTTACGTCACCTTCGCTTTCATCAATCATGAATATTTCAATTTTATTACAAGTTCCATCAACAGTTATAAATAGGTATATTAATGTATAAAGGTAATATGAATAAATGAAAAAAGCATACTTTGGACCGAAATTTTCCACTTTACCTTCACAATTACTTTCTAGATGAAAGTTAACTTTGATTTTACATATGTTAACTCAAATACAATAACAAAAAAACCCTGGATGTATTTAAGCAGGATGAAATTTAACTAACTGAGAATATTTTTAGGCTAGGTTTTAACAAAAATAAGTGAAAAATATTAAAAAAAATTTTTTTTATAATTAATTCACAGTAACAGCTGATTCTAATACAATTTCAAAAGCATAAAAAAATCTTTTTAATGAATAATAAAAAAAAGAATTGTCTTACAGATTCTCTTAAACCTAAATGATATTACATATTTGATTATTAAAATACCATTAATTCATATAATTGTCCTCAAACTAAATATCTAAAAAATTGTTGATGATAAAGAGTACGGAAAAGAAATCAATTATTTTGTGGGATTTTCGTACATATTGAATTTCAAATAAAATCTCTCACTATACATACACGATCGCTGATAACCAATTAAAAAAAAATGTGTGAAAGGTGTTTTCCGCTGCTGTTTATTTAATAATTTCATATCAGTGGGGCGGGAAAATGGCATTTTAAACGTGATAGGATTTTAATTCGGTGTATATATTCATTATTTTGGCATAGAGATGCAAAGTTATACGGGATTTTAATGTGGGCACAATGCGTCCCTTGACTTTGATATATTGCCTCGGCCATTTTGTGAGTCGGCCGCGCATAATATTAAACATATTTATAGTGAATTCGGTAGGACCGATTGCGAAAATCAATTATTTTGCACGACGACGGACGCGACGCCATTTTATCGCAAACATTGATAAATTCGAATTTCAAATTTGGACGGCGGCCAACCAACCGCAACTATGTATGCATGCACGCGTCGTTCGATTGTCATCACATTTAAATACAATAAATACGAACTAAAGATATTGATTCCGATTGGAAATATGCTGTTCATAAAGCCGGCGACTGAAAAGAGACTGAAAGCGAGAAAAAAATGAGTGAAAAGAGAAGGAATCCTGTGAAGATGGCGGTGGTCGGAGTCGTGATAGCGGCGGACTATTACAGGCGTATAACGGGCGAGATAAAACGCCTTAAGCGGTCGTAAAATTTTGCCAGGGTTAATGGAAGAACTTCCAGTAGAACACGGAATGGAAGACAGAGATGAGGATGGAGATGCTGGCGAACAAGACGACGTTGACATGCACTCGGCCCAACTTTTATTCCCATCGCTATTCGAGCAAATCTGATTCAAATTGGATGAAATCTACCGACTTCCTCTTATTTTTTTTGCACCACCACCGCATTTTCTGACTCTTTGACTTTTACAATTATTATCAAGAAAATATACTGTCAAGTCGTTAATTTATCGTGCATCTATTCAAAAGGAAGTACAGTGGTACCTCGAGATATGAATTTAATTCGTTCCGGGATCATCGTCGTATGTCAAAACAATCGTATCTCAAAGCAATTTTTCCCATACAAACTGCCATTAATCCGTTCCAGCCCCTCAAAAAGTCCTAGCAAAAAAATGGTTTTCTTAACGTACCACGTGGTTTTGAATAAAAAAAATGTTTATGTACATATTGTAAAATCGGCAATCGATAATTTGAGGTTAAAATAAATAAACTAGTAATGATGCACATAATAAATATTTATTGATTTTTACATATACACAATTCTGGCGCGAAATTCTAGTAGTGACCTTCCATAAAAATAAGCGATCATCAATAAAATTATCTCAAATTTTCGTCGTATGTCGAGGTAGAAATTCTCGAATATTATTCGTTGTATGTCAAAACATTCGTATGTCGAGGTACCACTGTAAACCTAATTATTTCATAATAAATACAGACTAAGGCAGCATCAAATAAAGAGTACTTGAGATATTTAACAAAAAAATAGCCTTATATTATATCAAGTGTATACTGCTAAAATGCATTAAGTCATACTTAGAGTTAGGGATGCATTTGTATGTGTTTTTTTTTATTACTTTATCTACTGCCAAAACACACTTAGTCGTATCATCAATCTTTCGGGAGAAAAAAAAAATTGAGTCAAATTAATGTTTCTGTTAAAATAGAGGTATTTTTTTATAATTTTGTTATATTTGCCAAGATAAAAGAAGTCATTGATTAATACCACATTCTAAATTATTCAAATATATACAATACATTTATAGTTCTGTTGAGACTTTTTTTCTCTCTAATTTGCCATTATCTCAAAACTATGAAATATGGCATTTTGGCAGTATACCCTCGAAATGGACTTTAATATTTATCTATAAATTTTGTATATCTAAATCCTGTGCAAGACCAAGATATGATTTCAAAAACGCATACGCCTGAAATGCGTTGAAAATTGTCTTTTCCGTCCAGAAAAACTTTTTATTTAAAAATTATTATAGAAAATATTTTAACGGGAGTTCAAAAACCTTATTTTTTTAACCGCTTTCTCATTTAAAAATGTGAATAAGTGTAAGAAAGAAATTAATATTTGTGTTTAATATATATATTTTAATTTAAAATGCATATGTATTTAAATCAATGTGGCATGTTAGAAAGTCTGTTTCCTAAATAATATTATAAATATCATTCATTTTCTATGAAGTTCTATTGAAAATACATATTAATACCATTGTAAAGATTTTAACTAGGATCTTGAATTCATGCTGAACATTTGGAGATAAAATTTAAAAAGGATAAAAACACAATATTTTTTTACGATAAAATAAGATCACGTATAAGCCGTTAAACTTTTCTATCAGCTCAGTTTCAAGTTAGGAAGTCTTCCAAGTCATTAAGTATACAATCCAAAAGTGCAGGTGCAAACTTTAATAAGTCAAATGTTAAATATTAAACAGGAGTTTATAAGAGCTTATTCTACACGTTATACGCAATGTTAAAATATGTTTTGGAACATTATTTATGAAGAGTTTTTTTTTAAATCCATACCTATGAGGTAGTAAAGTAGTAATATTATTTTTATTAATACTTACTTTCCGCCCAAAATGAGAGAATTTCCATCCTTGATGATCAGTCTGAAGAGTTCTGGATGAGTGTCGTTTCGTCGTTTATCGGCAAATGTGAAAACGTCATCGTTGCCTGAAATAAATAAATAAATATTATTACAGAAAGTTTCAAATTAAATGCTACTTACAACACTAATTCTCTTCCTCTACACTTTTAAATAATATACACAACATTTAAAGGGTATGCAGTATTATAATATTAAATATACAAACATCCTCCTTCATTTCATAAAGAAGCGTTTTGATACATATTAATGATTGTAACTATAACATATTTTCACAGAACGCCGCAAAAGCTCCGTTTAAGTCTCTGCTTTTTATCAAGTTGGGTCAATAAATTATAAGTTTAAACGTCACAAGAGTTGGTGGATGTAAATTAGTTTATTTGCGGATGAAAGAGCAATTATGTTGGAAATTACGATTCGAGTCTTGGAGACAAACGCCTTTGGCAACCATCCGATTGTTTCAAAATGGCGGCGGACAAACCAAAATGGCGCCAACTCGAACACAGCCTATAAATTTAAAAAGTTTTCAAACGCGGCCTGAAAACATCGTAAAATCACAAAACTATCACCACAGACGACAAATAATTGAATCATCCCCAACGTGAAGCGAGAATAAACACTTTGAACAATTATTTATACGCAAGAAATATTTTGGTTGACAGTAAATCTATGACTTCTATAAAACGATATAAATTTAAAAATGAACCAACTCTAATACCATATGGCTACAAACACTATGGCGTGGGTTCGAATCCAACTCGAATTAAATTTTTTTTTATTACAATTAGGAAATCAGGAATACCCGATCATGATTGTTACATACATTGTTCCTTTTTTATGTTTTTCTTATTTTTTTATTTATTGTAATTCTTTTTATTAATTTTTCTTTTCTCTTCTTTCATGTTCCAATTGACGAGTGCTGTACTATCATCATTGGGACTTGGAATCCCCCGTAATGCTCTAGTAAAATAAATAAATAAATGATTCTCTCTGATTTCCTGGATTTTATGCATATTTATGAAAGCAGAGCCGCCCCGTGACCTTATCAAAAATAATAGTAATTAAAACATACAAATTAATTTAATTACTTGTAGTACTCATTTTGTCTTAACTTATTTATTTAAAAAAATATTTTTTTATCATTTAGATTCGTGTATAATATTTATAGAGTAAATATCATACATAAGGCACGTTCAGAGCTCAATGAACTCACCATATAGCTTCAAATTTTCTCTAAAAACATAACAAACAAAGGGTTATATAAAAAATGTCGCTATGAATACTTTTACTCGATGTAAAATAAATAAAATAAGGGATATTGTAAAGCAATTCACGTGGTTTGGATTAATATCCCATCAAAGCAAATATTGCAGATTAGAGTATCAAAGCAAATATCGCAGATTTGAGTAAAAAACATTACACTAAAATGACTAACTTCCCGACTAACCCAATCATAAGACATGTAAATAAAGCAAATATGCCTCCAGGAAACGTAAATTCATTTTATCAATGAACTTCCAAAAATGATATTATTTTTAAAAATTTCTAATAATCCACTCAACTCAAATTTGGTTTTCGAGTCTATTATATCTAGAAGAAAAGTAAATTATTAATAATTACCATCACGATATATTTGAAAAGAATTGGAGCTTTGAAAGTGCAGGTGTTATTAAATATTTATTTATTGGTTATTATCAATATTACTTTTTATTGGAATATTATTATTTTTTTATCTTAGGCTCCTTCTACTAGCTAACCAAATAAAAAGCATATATTTTGAAATTTATACTGTTTTATTTATCCACTCAACTCAAATTTGGTTTTACCCAAACAAACTGTTATTTAGATTTTAAGCATTTTATTTTGTAAATATTGCTTTTATTGTTGTTAATATTTATTAATCTTCAACAATTTTATTTTTTCCCCATTCTTTCTATAATTGTTCATGTCAAATTTAATTAAAACATTCTCATGTTAGTTATAGGTAAAAAGATTTATATACTCTGTACACCTAAGTCTATTTCCAAAGATGTATTGTTCTATCAATCAATGTAAAAACTTATGCATAATAAAGAAATTGTAAGAGTTATGCATAAATCATATAAAAATCTGAGGAAAGATAGATATTCTGTGTGGTTAAGTTTTGAGGAATGTAGAGATGTATTTTGAAGGAGATTTTTATCCGGAAAGAATTAACATAATATTGTATAAACATTGAAGGATTTAGGTGTAAAATTTATTGATGTAAAGTGGTATTTATTGGAGAGAGGAAAGCGGCTTATTGAGGGGTGTGGGCGCACATAGTACAAGTAGTAAGATCATATAAAAATAGAAATGGCCGAGGAATAGATGTCAAAGCTGCGTGTCCCTAAGCATTATTTACGAGGCTATCTATATCGAAATGGACACCCTCGCATTACCAACCACCCACTCCACCACCGAGGATATATCATATCCACTATCGATCACCAATCACCCGCAGACACTCTAAATCATCTAAGACACCTACACATGTTCCTGCCATTACCGCTGACCCATTATTAATTCTAGCTCACTTTTACTACTAACATTTCGGCTATAAGAAGAATGTTAGCACATAGATATCGCATGAGTGACTAAATGCGTGTTTATTTATAGAGGTTCAAGTGGTCAAAAACATCAGTTACCTGGCAAACATTATACTGTAAACATCTCTCTTCATATCTTCAGTTATATTTCACAGTAAAATGGGTAAATGCATTGTTACTACATGTCATATGGACTCAAACATACACTTAAATACATCTAAGCTCAGTTTTTACCAAAGACTACTTCTTTAACATGTTTAAAATATTATTGGGTTTTAATAATTATAAATGCACGAGGGCCGCTGCCATAGTATTGTCACAACCACTCTCAGGAGTCACCCATGCGATATCTTATGTTTATATCTATGACTGTAAACATCTCTGTTCATATCTTCAGTTATATTTCACAGTAAAATGGGTAAATGCATTGTTACTACATGTCATATGGACTCAAACATACACTCAAATACATCTAGGCTCACTTTTTAACAAACACTACTTCTTTAACATGTTTAAAATATTATTGCGTTTTAATCGCCAAAATATTGTCACAACCACTCTCAGTGATCACTATAAATGTGTTGAGTGAGGGAGATACACTTATGCCTTTATCGAATAGGAGAGAAGAGTGCAATAATACACGGGATAAACAAAATTACACGAATTGTTTATATGCAATGCGATATCTAATGTTTATATCTATGCGTTGGCATGACCGTGGAATTATGTGAGTGTATTGTTTGATTGTGTGCGTGTTTATACATATTTACATGCATTAATACACTCACAATTGTCCACGACTAAACTAATGGCATTATAAATATGTTTAAGACTTTTTGGTTTTTTACAAATTAATGATATTTTTTAACAATTTTATACAACTTGATTAGATATATCCAAAACATACTTTTTTTCATATCATATATTTATATCAAATGTCGTGGATTATAAATAATATAATATAATTATCTCAAATAATAAAAAAAAATTAAATATTAGTATTTCAATCAAAAGGCTGGGTGGAATAAGGGCATGTACTGATATAAACAGGTTCGAGGTAATCGAGTAAAATATTCTATCTTTAATAAATTAAATATTGTCTTTAATTAGAGGTAAATTGCTCATAACATACCTAACCTAACTATCTATAAATCCAAAAGTTTTTTTTTACAAAGTTATATAAGGTATTTTACAAAAGAAAAACAGAAAAAAGATCGTAGGGCGTTATCAGCCGTTATTACACCCAGCCTCTCAATTATAACATTCTATAGAAATAAGTGGTATTTAAAAAGAAGTAGGTCTGAGATAATGAATTTATTTTTGACTGATTTCCTCGTTCATAAAAATACCTTAAAGGGGTATTAATACATACATAAAAGAACACAATTTTTACAGGGATGAGTTATAAAGATACACCAAAATTAAAAATGTCTATATAAAAAATAATCCCATTATTATTATGACGGTGTTCGAGCATTATTAATACAGAGGTGAAGGCGATCGCTAAAAAGTGGTTATTATTCAAGAGTTAGAAAGTGTGATAAATTTGAGCAAAGTATGGCGGCGAAGTTCGGCGGCGGAATTAGTTTGCTAACTGGTGCGATTTCATTGTGCCACCAGGTCTAGTTGAAGGAATGACTATCTGGTGCTGAAGAAGAAGAAGAAGAAGAATAAGAAGATGAAGGTAGGAGATCAAATAATAAGAGTGGAGACTTTCTTCACAAGAACAAGACTTGGCTGCTACGGCTGACCTTTCACAATTAAAACTTGCTCTCTTACACATTCACTTTTAATTGGGTTAGTCTGACTTGGCCAAATTATTAGTTCATTATAAACAGAGTTCAGTGTAAGTAAGAGCTGGTTATTTTATTATATCTATATGGAAGTACACAAAGGTTAGAGGTGATCAAACGAAAAGGGCGCCAAGAGTTAAAGAGTAGACAACATTTTGACAGATATAGACACTGGATTATTGTTATGACCGAAAGTTAATAAATGAAAAAGATGCAAGTGTGTAGAGGCCTTTATTTATGGGTTATGCGATTGACATACAGTGCGAGTTACTCGCCTGCCAGTAGAAAGCCACTCGCACAGGACAGTAGCTCGTACTCGCAAATAATATCTAATCGGTACTTTATACATATTGGAACGTTTGGTTTAGTTGTTAGAACCGTTGCTCTTTAGTTGCAGTAATAAAATATTTTTTTAATAAGGTAATCTCTCACAATTAAAACTTGCTCTCTTACACATTAACTTTAAATTGGGTTAGTCAAACTTGGCCAAATGATTAGTTCATTATAATCAGAGTTCAGTGTAACTTAGAGCTAGTGCATAAAGGTACACGATGTCGGTTTCAAGTTAGAGGTCATGAGATCAAACGAAAAGGGCGCCAAGAGTTAAAGAGTAGACAAAATTTTGACAGAGATAAAGACACTGGATTATTTTTATGTCCAAAAGCTAATAGATGAAAAAGATGCAAGTGTATAGATGCCTTAATATGGGTTATGCGATTGACACACAGTGCGAGTTACTCGCCTGCCAGTGGAAAGCTACTCGCACAGGACACTAGTTCACGTCATACTCGCACATAACAGCTAATATATCTAATCGATACTTTATACATATTGGGCCGTTTGGTTTAGTTGTTAGAACCATTGCTTTTTAGTTGCCAATGTTACAATGTTATCTTATTTTTTATTAAATACGTTTAGTGGACATCTGCCACAAATAATTATCCCAGTACACACACATTACAGTCCAGGTAATCAGAGTAAGCATGGATCGATCGAGATGTTTATAAATATTATAGTGGCAATACCCGATTATTTGAATGCATATAATTTCCTTAAGGTGTAGTGATACATACCGCCAATTTAATTAAACTCGAATTTAAAAAAACGACGAAGAGGAAGCAAACCTTGATATCGAGAGGTGAATGGGGTGGCAGCGGGTTGTCCCCGAGTATAGAAACGGGGTGGCTGAGGTGGTGGAAGGATTTAAGTGCAGAATTTGCACAATTGCAAGGCAGGAAATTAAAAAGCAGTACAGTCAGCTACAGTAGTATAGCCAGTGTGTGTGCCAAGTCAAATATTGAAGGTTTTACCTCCGGAAGACGGAGAATATTTCCAGCTTTACACTCCAACTTCCCCTATTCCACATTTCAAACTATAACACTTCCAATAAAAGTATTCCACATTTACATATTATATGTTTGGAGTTTAAATGATTGATTATTTAATGTTAAATATATCTTTAATAATCAATCATTTTATGTTAAATATATCTTTAATGCTCTAAGAAGCATGGGATGCTCTAAGAAGCATGGGAGTACTTCACGTAAACAGCTTATTTCAATATGGTGGCCCAAACACGATTCCAAAAGCACTATTAATATTTATAATTATTAACCCTACCAACTCCTAAAATATTCTCAGATAGCTCAAGTCCACCCTGAATAGTTAGAATTCGTCTAAGAGTAAAAAGTAGAGTGATATATGAAGAACTGTGCGCTGAAGAGAGACATGTGAGTCGAGACTAAAGATTGGGATTCCTAGGCGTGCATCGCCGTAAACGTACACCGTAAAGACGGTAATAGAGTTGCTTTGCAGTACTTTTGATGGGATTTTTAAATTAGAGCCTCGCCCGAGGCTCAGACGAGGCTTTAACTAACAAAAAACGATCATAAGTGTAGATAAGTAACTCTACTATCCTATTTACGGTGATGTATACCCGGTAATCCATAACTTATCCGCATCAAATAAGAGTTATTATCTGTTAATTTTAAAGATGCATCTATACGATATATTAGCAGGTCATACAACTGGATGGAAAGATGGTGGACCAAGTAGACGAGTCTGAGTGAGACAATTAGTGTTGCCTCTATCAAACTCATCTGCTTGATCCGCTATCTTGATATTTAAACATGCTGTATCATCTATGGTGGTATCAATAAATCTAGAATAAATCAGAGTGGAACTTTTTCTCTTTTCAATTAATTTATTTTTTCATTATTTTATTGCTTATGATTAAATTAATATCACTATAATAAATAATAGTCTTTTGAGTCGAATTTACAAAAAATGTTGTATAGCATGTCCAACTAAGATTTATTTATACATATTATAGAATAATCATTATATAAAAAATGGGGCTTGTTAAATTCTCCTATACAATATAAATATATAATTTTTAATAATCATCGTTATTGGTAATATCTGGAAAAATATGCAAAAAAAACCTGTGATTTTGACCCTAAATTGTACTCAAAATGACCTTTAAATACGCCAATGCTTAAATCGATTCAAATGCTACAACTTTATATTTTAAATTTGACTCCATTTATTGATAACAATAAAAGATAAAATTTATGAATAGACTTAACGTAACCCATCACGGGATTAATGTATGAATTATTAGATCAGTTAGGATACTAGTCTTAGGGATTGTACATTATATTTTATTAGATTGAGGATGCATAGAGTAGGATTGAATGGTATTAGAATAGTATGGAAATGCAATGGAAGGCAAGTGAAGAAATGTAGTCATTTGCACGTTATGGCATATTTACAGTACACTTGGATACAAATGAAACAACTCGACATTCTAATGGATCCATCTATTTTATACTTTTATATATACACACTAAACAATTGACTAATTATCAATACTGATTCTGACGATGTTGGTTTATTTTTACAGGGGATATTATATTGTGTAAAATGACCCCGTGTCTGTTTCAGATGAACGAATTCCCTATCGGAGTTATTCGACCGAAAAATCTAATATCTCCACACAAAAATGTCTGTTCGTTCGTTCGTTAAATTAAATATACAACGATGTGTAATACAATATTAATAAAATAATCATATCAGGTATAAATCATTACTGAAATAAAAATAGCATTGTACATCATAATAATTGTTTAATATATTTTATATGTATACGTGATTTATATGAATTTAACCGGTTTGTTTAACTAATGTAGTTAACCACAAGGATCTACTCAACTTAATACTGAACTCATTATTCAACTTAAAATCCAAGAAATTATATTAAACCTCGATCGAATGGGACTTAATTAATATTTTCCCAGACATACTATTATTTTTTGAATTTAGGTAAAATTAGAACCTATTATTAATGTATTAGTAGTCATTTACTTAAATATAGAAAACAGAATAAAAGCTCATAAAAATAATGATTATAAGAATAGCGCGTTTGTCAGGAAATTAGATTAAACCCAACAACATCTTTGTATGTATATATTAAAAACAATGAACTAGTCTAAGAAAGGGTTTTTACAAATTTGATTTTTTTTGTGTTAATTCATTGTCTGTGGATGATCTTAACTATAACTAGTTACAAATATCACAAATAACTTAATATGTTTTTACCTTACAATACAGGAAATCAGAGTAAACCTGGATCAAGACGATCGATTGGGATTTTATTAATATTATTCCCGATCTCCAAGTCGTAATAACCCATCAAATCAATTTAAAATATCTTGACTTGAGTTGGATTTGAACCCACGATCACAGTATTTGTACGCTGTAATAATTATTTAACTAGGGTTTTTTTCCTACCGGGAATAAAACAAATTATTGAAGATTATCAGTCTAAAATAAAATGTGGGGCTCGCGCATAAGTTAGGTTTTATAATATGAGGGGATCGAAGCAGGCGCGGCTTATCTTATGATAGATGGATTCGAAAATCCAATTCTTCTTTCGATGCAGAGGAAATTTTTAATACGAGAGATGTTATCTTCAAATTGGTTTACACGCATGTCTAAAGGATTAAGCTGGCCGTAATTGAATTCACCGTTCCAAACAACCCCCATCGCCACCCACAAACACCACCCCTTTCCGTGAAATTCTTTTCACTCCACCCTCGAGGCATTTTTGGAAGACTCCATTTTTGAACAGCCGCCCATTACGAACAAGTATTAAATAAATATTATTTTGTGCAATTACCACCCCGAGGAATTAAATTTTGAGTGTACTTTTGTTGATCGGGGATAGAATAAAAAGTATACTAACTAAAATTTTAGAATATTATTAATTTTAGTTACTAACGAAATATAATTTATTAAAGATTTTGAAGCAAAAGTAATCTGACCTAAGAGATAAATTTACATGTGCATACATTTTAATTGAGTCAGAAGTTATAACTTTGCCTTTAACTTCGATTCTCCATCTCGTACTGTCTAGAAGAAAATCGACAGCAATTTATTATTTGTAATATAAATTTTAAGAACGTTTAAAATCCTGTATTTTCAGAGTTAACGAGACCTAAAACGTCTAAATTAATTAATGACTCTAAGTGTATCGTTTTTATATACAAGGTGGACTTGAACTAACTGAGATTATTTTAGGGGATGATAGGGTATCGCAAAAAGGGTTAAAAACTCAATATTTTTTATCCACTACTGCGTACTTCACAGAAACAGCTGATTGCAATATGACTGCCAAACTCAAAAATACGTTATTTAATACTTTTAAATATTCACTTATTTTTGCGATACCTTACCACCCATAAAATATGTAAAGTGAGTTCAAATAATGAATCAGGCAGTCATTGCTTTAATTAAAATAAAATAAAAATCCTTGAAACTTGTGGTAAAAAGGCGAAATGCGTTAATGTAAAAAAAATATTAAATATTTTCTACAATTATTATATTTAATCATACAAGGCCTTCCGCACATTCATAGAACCTTTTATTCAGGTAATAAAATAAAATATGTGTGGGGGATAAAAGGACATTGTTAATTCTAAGAAGGGACTAAAGAAGGGATATGGGCACTTTTAGACGAAGCCTTACTTGAATCACAATGGAGAATATAGGCCAAATTTTGTCGATTTGACTTTTTTTTGTGTTTAATCGAGATCCTTCACATAATCTAGAAGTTCCAATTTCCTCCTAACGACGACGAAAATTTACCACCCACCATCACATTTTATGGTGTGAAATTTAAGTAATAAATATAGCAATTTATCAATTTTATCTCCAGTTTACTTTAGGCACAGATGATTTTTTTAATAATCTAATGCTAGTCATACAATTATGATATTTTCAGAAAGTGGCCCAATAGGCTAAAGGTTAAAGGTTCGATTCCCGCCACAGATTAATGAATATTTATAAAGAAGAAATACGATTTATATAATTAACGCCGACAATTTCCCAAAAGAGGAATTACAAACAAAATATGTAAATAAATTTGAACTCTCTCATAATATTTCTATAAATGTATTTTTGTTTAAATAAGCAGTGCTGTGTTCACTTAAAGCACTAAGTATATATTTTTTAAATTAAAAAAAAAAAACTTTTATATATTGGGTTCCGAATAGAAAATTATTTACGTTTATTCAAGGATACAAGTAAATATTAAAGTTGGTGATGAATGTTTTATTTAAATTTATAATTGTTTAATTTAATTGTACATAGTATATCGAGATAATTATGTTGATAATAGTAAAAAGTCCCATTGATATTTCGATTATTTCTATTTTTAATAGCATAATAAACTCATAATCGGTATGTATGTATGTATGCATTTAGAGTTTTAGTTTTAATTAATTATTGTTTTAATGTATGTTTTTTTATATTGTTGTATGAGACTATTGAATAGTACTGGTAATAAAATACGCATTGGGGTATTTTTAAGTGTGTCGATGCGAGTGAAGGGAAAATATCAATTTTCTTTGAATAAAAGAGTACTTGAGAAGTGACAAAAGGGAGAAGTTTAAAGTCAAAGAATTGTGCAAGTCCAAAATAAGAAGAGTGCTTTCTTTACGGTCGATTTGAGAGAATCTCTTCATTCAACGAGTTACAGAAGTGTATTTCAAAAGAATTTCATACAAATCAATACCATCCAGACACAATTCATTTAACTACATTGTCTCCCATAATCAAATTGCACTTTCAATTTATAAAAAAAGTACTGAAAGGGCAATTTGTTTAAAAGGCTTAGTAATTTGTAGGCTCGGTTATTATTTAAATAGAGCCTCCCTTTGCAGTGCAGCGTTACGGATCACGTATCAAAGAGGAATATCAACCTGCACCTATTATGTAAACTAGAATTAAAATGCATCAATCCGTTGAAAAATAATATGGGTTTAAGTATACAACAAGAACACATTGAAAATTATATAAACATATTTTTAAGTCAGGCAGTGCCGCATTAACTGTAATAGTTAAATAGCGCAAAGCCGAAAGGTTGGGTTAATTTGAAAAAACAACATAATATTTAAAAAATAGTTAAGTATCTAAAATGCAACTTCTATAAAAAAGCCTCATGGCGTTAAACAAATATATATATATATATATATATATATATATATATATATATATATATATATATATATATATATATTAGGGTTACCGGAAAGTAATCCATTATTTTGCATGCCTCATTTGAGATCACTCTGTCTCTGGACACCGTACAGTTAACATCCTCGTAAGTTTTTTTTTCGATGGTATTGTTTCTTGGCTTTATTTTTTTGCACCATAAATATTTTTCATTGTTAGGAGTACAATGAGCAAGCCTGAAGCAACAGAGCAACACATACGTCACTGCATGCTCCTTTTTTCGATGAAGGCTGGAATGCGACACAGACCGCCAAAAAACTCATTGAACTTTATGGCGCGAAAATAACACCTAACAGATGTCAGTTTTGGTTCCGGCGATTTAAATCGGGCAATAGAAGCTTGGAGGATGAACCGAGATCAGGACGACCATCGAATTTCGACGACGACGTGCTGAAGACCATGGTGGAATCCGATCCTCGTCAAAGTATCGAAGAACTATCACAAAAACTCAATGTTCCATGGTCCACAGTACAAGAACATTTAAAGAAAATCGGTAAAGTTAGCAGAATGGGAATTTGGATTCCTCATGCGCTGTCCGAAGACAACAAAAATGCACGCATGGACGCGTGCATTTCTTTATTAACTAGACATCATACTCGACCATTTTTGAGTCAAATTGTGACTAGTGACGAGAAATGGATTGTCTATGACAATATAAAACGAAAAAACAATGGCTTTCAAAGAACAATGTACCTGTTCCGACCCCTAAGCCTGGTCTCACTCTTCGCAAGGTTTTATTGTGTGTTTGGTGGGATATTCAAGGAATTGTCCATTATGAACTGTTAAGACCAGGCAATACTGTAACTGCGGCAGTTTATTGTGAACAACTTGAAAAATAAAATGAAAAATTAAAAGTGAAACGTCCTCATTTGGTCAATCGAAAAGGAGTGATTATGCTACACGACAACGCGCGCCCACATAAAGCTGAAATAACACGCCAAAAAATTTCCGAATTAAATTTCGAAGTTTTAATTCATCCTCCGTACTCGCCAGACCTCGCACCTTCGGATTATTATTTGTTTAGATCATTGGAACATTCATTGAGTGAAAAAAAAAATTAACAATATGAATGAGGTCGAAAACTTTTTAAATTCCTATTTCACATCAAAACCACCCGACTTCTATAAAAAAGGGATTGAAAAACTGCCAGAAAGATGGCAGATAGTTGTAAATAATAATGGCGATTATATTTTATAATTTGTATATCTATGTAAAAATTATTCAATAAATTTGTTACAAACTTGTAAAAAATGGATTACTTTCCGGTACCCCTAATATATATAGATTATTCAGTTCTTATAAACCAAGGACTTACAAATGAGTGAAAAATTGTGTATTTCAATATAAATTAATATTGTTCTACTACAGATTCTATTATAAGTATATTTACGTATTTAAATAATAAGGCTTTATTATCTGGCAATTTATATTAATGTATTAGGTAATTGTAAAAGTATTGAATAAAAGGGCGATTAAAGAACGGTTCATAAACAATGAAGTGCGATTAAACTAGTGGATAATGTGATGACGTTCAGTCATCATTATAACTGTCAAATTGGATGTGGAATTATGGGACAATATACATTTCGGTGTACTGTAAATTACTGTACTTTACTGTACTATACTGGTACTGTCACCTGCAATACTATATTACACCTGGTCTAACCACAACTATATTACCGCCAGAGCCCTGCAATGTATTTGCTTGAATTAACACATTATTTATAAATTGATCGCACACTTTATGTGAGGAAACACAAGTGCGGACAAAAAGTGTCGCAGACAATAAAAGTGAAGAGATGAGAATGTTGGAAACCCTATCGTAAAAATACCACCCGAGTTGGCAATACTCAACACCCTTCCACGTAAACGGGACCTACTTTAATACAGAAAGTGTTCCTGAAAATGAGACAGATATGGTTAAGTTTGAAAATAATTAAATATTGCAGGCGGGGATAATTGTTTGGTGGATTTTTACTAACTATACTTAGGACGAGGAATAACTAGACGATTTTTTATCCTCAGTAAAATTCATAATGATAGCTGGGTTTAAAGTGACTATGAATATGATAGTATTCGGCGAAGAACGTTACCCCCGATAAGAAGGCCAGACAACTGGATGTATAAATATCAACATAGCGGATCTACATTTACATATTATATGTTTAGAGTTTAAATGATTGATTGTTTAATGTTAAATATATTTTTACAGCTCTAAGAAGCATTAGAGACTTATTCGCAGAGATATTAGCTGTGAATTTCAAAAATCCTATAACACCGATATTTCAGCAGGCCATACAACAGGATGTATAAATTTCAAGATGGCGGTCCTAGCAGACGAGTCTGAGTGAGACAGTAAATGTTGTCTCTGTCAAATATATTTGCTTGGTCCGTCATCTTGATATTTATTTATCACCCACTTCTCCGGTCTTCTGATATCGGTTAGATTCTTAGTTCAATTATTATTTTGCAAAATCTAACAGGCTATTCATGTACGATTAATCATCATCCTTAATTGGGTTGTGTTTTTTTGTGATATAATATGATAAGTATTAGGTCGACGACTAAGTCTAGAGACAAGGTTTAAAAAAATACACAAAAACACTTTAATCACAGTTCTCTACAATACTGTGTTTTATTGCATAAAGTAATTGCTCCATATCCTGGAGTAGTAGAGTTGATGAATTTGACAGGCGAGTGGGAAGAAGCTATGTTTTCAAAAAAATAATATTTAGTTTTATCTGAGTTCTCTGAGGGCTCTAAATTCAATGGAAATTAAGGATCGATACATACATGAGTGTACGTTGGTGCTCTTTGAATATCGTTCGTCTATCTCCACCAATGAGAGAACGAGCGCTTAGCACTGATTGGTGCTCGTGTTGGCTTACATTTCTCTCATTGGTGGAGATACGAGAAGCACCAACTAGCACTAATGTCTGTGCCGTGGCTAACTGTGTCTTTTCTTGTTTTTCAGCGGGTTTGATTATATCGCTGGCCTCACATCTAATGATCCTTCTATCTATAAATAATTATAGTCCTATCTATTATTTCAGCCTTGTAATTTATGATAAATTAAATATATTTTCAAATGTTGAGAATGAATGTTTGTGATGGTAGAATAGGATTGTGTACATGGAGGGTCTGGTAAGTTGCGAGTGCAGCAGTTTGCGAATTACAAGCGGGTTTGACCCGTGCCAACCACAGGGATGTAACCACCTGGTTTATATAACACATTTAACCACAGCTAATATTTGTAACAATAAAGTAAAGAATCATGAAGCTAAGTATAAAAAGAAGACCCCTCCGTTGCGATACTGCCATAAATAGTGTGGGTTGTAATGTCGTGTTTTTTTTGGAGAAGGTAACAGCCCTGTATTTAGTATGGCGATGGGGGTGGGTTATCGTGAGTGCGCATAATATTGAGAAGGGGTGGTGGCAGTTGTTAGGACATGGTCAGCATGCCATCTCATAATCACCTGCACGAATACCTTATGACCATACATACAGGAACCTCTACAATACCCATTATACAATACCATGTCCATATTAAACACCCTCGCCTGTGATAATCTCCCCCACATACCTGAAACAACAACAAAATAACATATAAAAATTTAATACAATAAATATCACAGTATCAAAGTAGTATTGATTTTGTTAGAATCTTAATGCATGGATTTTTAAAAATTATTATTGTGTTTAGGATGATTGTAAAACCTGAACGATCGCCCAATCGTGTTAAATTAATATTGCTCATAAAAAGTATTATGTGTATATGAATTTAGTAATGTTTCTCCATTTACATCTAGTTTTCTACATCACCGATTGAATTTTACTCAAGTATCAATTGAGGGGCTGGGTGGAATAAGGGCGCATACAGAAAATGTCAATTTCAAGAAAAGTATTGTTTCTGGTTATATGTATGTAAATTCTCATAACAGGATATCTAACGACAATATATGGAAAAGAGGCGTATTAATTATTATCGGCCTTTTATAAGAGGATAATGAATATTCAATTTTCTATCTAGATTACATGAGTTTTTCTATATAGACATCTTTTTTGTCCTATACTAAATAAAATATCAAATAATAATATCATAAGGTAGAGGAAAAATCGCATTATATTCGAAAATTAAAACAGTAAAAATATCATATTGTTAATATGTTTTTTCGGACGTATAAAGACTTTGTTAATATCCCATAAAATTCTTTTGCTTATAGAAAACGTATTTTTAGGACCTAATTTCTAGTGATACATTATATGATTTGAGTTAATATAAAAAACTAGATTATTTAGCAATTTACTTTAAATCTAATTTTTGATGGTTTAGATCTCATTGTTATAATCTAAAATTATTAAGTCTGTGTGCTATTTAAGAAACGACTCAAAATATTTATGAATAGGATACTTAAGTATTCTTTCAGGGATTTTAAGACGAGAAACTACATCAAACTAGTAAGGGGGTATTTAATTTTTAATTTTCAAATTCAAATATCCGACTATAAAGCGGAGTAATCTGCGAATTCAAAGCTGTATTGTGAAGATTGAGTTTGCCAATGCATATTCATAAAGTGAAACACTTCAAAGGCAAAACGATAAAAGGAGTCGTGCTTTTAGAGCATGGCAAAAATCAATCGATATTACACAATACGTATGCTGAAAAGAGGAATTATTATTTTTTACACATTCTTTGTGCCTTTTTTATATATGTATCCGCCTTGCTCTCTGTATAATGGATACAAAGACGAGGACTTTTAGGAAAATCGACACGTTTAAGAGCAAAGCGAAATTTCATTCTTTGGTATTTTCTGCACTCAAATAACACATAATGGGAAACATAAAAATTGAGCCTTGTCATATATTTAATATGATTTATGTTATAACGAGTAGGGCAAAAGTCCTGGGGTGAAGTAAAAGTCACGCTATCATTTTGATTGCTCGTCAACTTGGTTATGTGACGTTTAGATCACTTTCGCTTTAACCATTGTTGTGTAGACGCCTCAATTTTGTAATACGCCACAATATTTAATTATTAATAATAATATTTATTTATAACACATCGAATTTATCAAAAATCTAACAGGAATTTTGCCCCAACCTTTATTTTTAGAAAAGGTTACTGTGTACATAAAAACACTAAATTAATTGTTTTTCGACACAATTGCACTTTTGATCAATGATGATATTAATTTTTTACAGTAAATAAATAAATTAGTTTCACAGTTTACTTCTCATGCTAGTAGCAAAATTATTTATTTCATACGTTATTACTATTGCATAAATTACTCTTAGAACATCTAAACTGTCTAATTATTTGATACATTTTTAGAGAATTAGGATAAAAATTACATTAATTTATTCCCACTAATAAAAAATCCTATCCATCCAATTCAATTGTGAATAAATATTATTATATTTTACATAGGTTCTCTTATCAACAATCAATGTAAAATTTAAAAAAAAGATTTGTATCTTGATGATAATAATAATAAGAGGGTGTGCCAATCATCCCGCACAACAGTGGGAACATTTCAGATTGACAATAGGGGATGAACGGTGCAAAACTAAGGCGCGTCCCCAAGAAATACAATCGGTCCTCGGGGATGGTCCGTGGATGGGGGCGGTTGGGGGTGGCAAATATCACAGGAAGTCGAGGGGGCGGTCGGGAGGCTAGTCGGCTCGTTATCTGTCTCCAACTCTGATTGCTCAATTACTGGAGGCTTTGTTTGGATTTAAAAAGGTTTTCAGTTCGAGAGTGCGATGGAAATTTTGATTCAGACAGAATGCACGTGATGCGAATAGTCGCCAAAATATATTGATTTTATAATATCACTATTATTCCACACGACCATATTTATTTCTTTATTCCCTCGCAAACTTCCGATACGGAGAATAAAATTTCTATCGTTATAAGAAAGTTTATTCCGCTTCGCTCTGTTTGTATTTTTTTGCGCTCGTGTATCGGATTATTGTTTTGCTCGCGATATAACAATTTCACATAGACAATATTGTAACGAAAATAATATGATAACTTTCGATTGCTTTTATAACAAGATATTGGATATGGAAAATAACGTTTATATTCAATTATTGGAAAGATATTTCCATATATTTTATAAGTGTTACATACCCTGAAAATAACTCCCATATAAATAATGGATCAAGATTTATATAATTATGAATTTTCACTCACTCATGTATGAAAATTAGGTGATTATATAAACATTTTCAATATTCAAATACATATGTGATACAGATTTTTATTATGTGTTTATAATTTTATTCGTGTAAATATTCTATAAAGTAGAATATACTAATAAAATATTTTTTGAACCCTAATGATAAATAAAAAATGATGACACAGTTTGGAAATCACGAGAGCAACGGTAATTTTAATTTATATAGAATAAAAGTGGGATATTATTATTGTTTGTAAAAAGAATTATGTAAATATGTATGTATTAATAAAAAAATGTTACCTATTTGTAAAAAAAATAACGATAACTTCCATCAATTTAAATTATTCCCAATGATTAAAAGTCTATCCTGTATATAAAAGCCTAATGGGTTTATTTATTTATTCAGGTCAGTGATATATTGAGATATAATATATAGGAAAATATTTCTTAATGTTAAAATATTTTCAAATATAACATTTAAGTTTTAATTTTGGTTGTATAGTACTGCATCGAATCTTTTACTGAAAATGGGAAGAATTGCATTCTTTGTGCGCATTTTAAGGGGGTTTATTGTTGATTATACAATTTCAATGCCGCATTAACTCGATATTACTGCGATAAAAATGAAATTAAACTTTACGATTCTAAGAAGATGGGATATTAGTAATAAAATATGGACAGAAGATCGCGTGAAAAATATACTGACCCAACGAACGATTCGTAAAACGGACATAAAACCAAAAACCATCATCGTCTATGCAACTATTAATAAAATATATTCTTATAATTTGTAGTCTGATAAGTGTATAATGGGTTTTATGTTTTGTGTCGAATAAATCATTACATCATATTAAAATATGAACAAATTAAAATAGCGTGTTCATGATAAACTGTAGGAGGATATTTTTAATTCTCTTCAGGGAAAAGATTACAATTCTAAGCACGCGAATTGCATTTTTTTTCACTTGCTTAACGTGTTGAAAAGTCGCATGAACGTCTTGCATTTTTTAAATTTATTGTGTTTGTGAAAAAAAATTATATAAAGTTGATTTATTTTAAAATTAGAATCCACATGCATGAGATTCCAAATGATATTATAATGAGTGTCTGGCAGTGTTTATTTATTTATTTGTTTTTTTCAGTAGTTTTTCAGTGGTCGTGTGGTAAAGATTTATGCATTCAGCTGCAGCAGGTGCAATAATACTGCAGTGGTGATAAATACAACGTGACGCCTGAAAAACTACCACCTTCCATCATGAAAATATGCTAATAATACCTTTATCACGATGAATTATAATCTCTTGAATTAACTAAGACTTCGACTATGAAGTTAAAGCATACGGAAATAAAGGAAGTACAATTAAAACCAACAGAAACAATACCTAAAGTTTGGTGATACTGTTACATTCTTCAGGTTTAATGGTGTTTACTAAACATTTAATTTCGAGTCTAAATTGGCTTGGAAATTAAAGAAAAAAATTTTGACATCAAATCAATCATAACAAGATTAAACATTTAGGTGCAAACATATATTTGGATTTTATTTAATATCCAAATTTATTGTTATATTCCATACTAGCTTAAAAATAGAAACTATTTTTAAACTATTTTTACTATGATATAACTGCATAAAAAGCGGGTAAAACTGCATATTCAATTCAGAAATGTTTTTTTTGTAAATTTTTTAAACGAATCGAAATTACTTATATATTTCCCCATTGTTCAATGCGTATTTTACATAAAATAATAACAACTTATTTATTTATTAAATTATAACCAGTTTTGTTTAAAAAAACGCATGCTTAATATATATTTAAATATATATATATATATATATATATATATATATATATATATATATATATATATATATATATATATAAATATATATATATATATATATATTAAATAATAAATATAGTACCTACATTATACAGAAATAGTAAAAAGTTATGTAACTTAACAAAAAATATATATACCAGTTATTTAATAGTTAGTAAATTTATGGTAATTAATTCTAAATACAGGGAAATTATTTAATTAATATTTATTAATGAATTACTAGCAATAAACCGAGTAACAGACACACCTATTATTAGACGGTTAATTTATGAAATTTACTATATTTGACATACGTTGGCTGTGTTCTTTAATTGGTAATTTTATCACATAGAAGAGTGTGCAGGTGATTTATTTAAAATATATTTAATTAATTAACGTAATATTAACTGGTGTAATTATTAGCAGCCTCAGTAGTTGTAATACCATTTAAAAGGAGTATCAGGCTAATATTTGGGCTCGTATTCCCGTTTCTTATCTGTATAGTTAGTTGTTGTTGTTTTTCCAAGGTTCTGTTCTGCTCTGGTCCGTCCATAAAATGCAAATGGACTCGTTTTTTGGAGCATTCAATTCGATTTTATGGCTTCGGTTCCTTCTCACCCGCTATCGCTTAACGTCCTGCCATCCCCTATATGTAATGTACGCATATGCCATATCTACCACACTATATATTTTAAATAGAAACAACTCTATAACACCCTTCAAACCCTCAAATGTTTCCTTTTTATATCCAAATTGGGTTTTGATTTCATGAAATGTGGAATAATCACGTCGATGGTCCGTATTTGGTAAGTCATGCATATTTTACTATTAACCTAACCTAACCTAACTTGGACATACCAACTTTTTATTTATCCGCTTGATTGGGTGTTGAAAATGCATTTTCACCGTTAAAAAGAATATTTTCACGTGTATTTGATACATTTATATGTAGGTATATTGAATGGGCTGTTAACATAAAATCGTATCTACCAATGGACAATTTTCAAGGTGGGAAAAAACCGATATTATTCAACTTCAAATAAAAAAAATACGTAAAATATCCATTTACTTTTTACGATTTAAAGAAATAAGTTTGTACATTCGACTATATTTATAATAAATAATAAGTATAGTGGAAATTACATGTATAAATATATAAAAAAATATTATCAATAGAGCAAGCGTCAAACTGTATGTAGATCCGCGTAGTGGCAGAATAATATACCACAAACGGCTGTGATTGATAATATAGAAAAAAAATGAAATTATAATTTCACAGTGAAAATAATATAATGTTTGAAATTCTACAAACATAGTTTTTTTGGAAAATTATCCAAAATAACATTATTTAAAGTAATAAGTTTCCACTATAAATGTAGTGGAAATAACAAACTTATTTCTTTTAATAATTATGGAATTCCATCAAGTAATCAACGCCATCAATTATGAATTAGTATGTGATATGCAAAAATCTTTTTTTTTCGTAAATTCACTTTTATGTTAATAAAGTCTCTATTAGTCATCTTCTTGTTCAAGTGTTTTTCATTAAAAAATAGTAGTAGTTTTTTAATGAATATTTCAGTTATTAATATTCGGATTATTTTTATTGAAAACGAAACTCTGCAGTGGATGGTTAAATTAATATTAGGGTGGCAATCTATTTGGATTTTATTAAATTATCAGCTTACACCCTTCCCAATTTTTAAAGAGAGTAAATAATCGGTATTCAATTTTTATGAGCCATATAATCAAAGAATATAAATCCCCAAAGGCCATAAAATATTATTAACAAAAATTGGTAGCAAAATCCAGACAATATTAGATAAAAACCTAATTTAATGAGGTCAGAATGCTTTGGTCCATCGGGCAGAGCCGCAATTAGAGTTAATCAATTTGAATATGATGGGCAAATGGATATCGATTAATTATATTTACACAATGTTATTGAGAAGAGGATCGCATTGAGGTACTCTGGCATGGTTTAGCCCAAACCAATCGAATTAGCTTTGCCTTCTAGTTGTAATTGGGACGATAAGTGTATTAGCCAATTCTGCCAAGTGTTTCTTGTTTACCATTTAATAAATATTATACAAAACCCGTGAAACAATGGATGAATTCACTAGTCGAAATGCATGTGTCCTCGGGGACTCTTACTGTATGCAATTTCACAGAGAAAATAAGAATGCTGCCTTTTATTGCATATGCGAGTGTAAAAAGATTTTTGTAATGCAAACAAATACCTGGAATTGTATTTATTCATATATACATATGTGTATATATGAATGGGCACTATGGTTGTATTATATAAATGAAATAAGATCCTTACGGTGTTGTATTATTTTACAGAGCGTAGTCGACTGTTAGTTTTGATATTTTAGTATGGTGTTTGTAATGGCACCGCGGGGACTCTTAAATGCAATGATTTTAAATTTAACCGACAACCATAAACAGATATAGTTTGAATGGAAATGAACACACAAACATACATATACTATCAATCTTTACAAGAAAATAAAATTAAAAAAAAGAATTTTTATAGTGATGTGTGGACGAATACGTGAATTCTTTTTTTTTCTAAGACGCACATTTATATTTTGTGGGTATGTTTTTTTTATGTAGTAATGAAAATTATATGATAAATTATTATACCTTTAATTGGCCTTTTTATCTACAAAATTCTAATTTGAAAATTTAAGCATAATCTAATTTATTTGACTTCTCACAAATATAGAATGGGCTTCACGATGATTGTGTAGAACTTTCTTTATTATGGCGTGGGGTGGTGACACATTCAGTGCTGTGATTGGTCAGAATATATTATGCCAATACGTCACGTCCAATCAGCGCCTCTCTCTCTACCCCCACTATATGCATTGACAGTTCGTCAATAATTATTAAGTATACACCTTATTATTTTATTTTAATATTATCTTGTCGTTATCTCCTAGAAATTGGGAGGTTGGCGTGTAATATTACTTAAATTTTTAATTCAGAGAAAATCAAGTATAAATTTGTACCTCTTGTTGTTGGAAATAGGTAAATGCCGATATAATAACAGGCTATCCAATTATGATAGACAAAATATTTTTTTTACACAGATCGATGGAGCATTTAGAGTTTATTTAGAAAAATTCTTTTAAGAAAAATGGGCGTATAATAAGTGTTTTTACTGTATGTGTTAGTGTATAAGAATACATTAAGACATTTTAAACTGTCTAGCGACTGAATCCAGTTTTATTAATGGGTAAACTAACGACAACAAAAAGGGGACAGAAATAGTAAAGCATAGTGTTTTCGGGTACTAAAAACACGTCTCATTATCATACAAAACACATTACATAATCAGGGTTCACAGGCATAATGATTTACAATATTGAAAATATGCAAATGAATCGCTGATAAATTATTCAGCATAATAATTTCTTTATACAAAAATGATATAATATTTAGAGTGCATGATTCATAGACTATTCCAAACAAGCGTATATCAACTGCAAATATTGACCGATCTGACAAAGTTATTTAAAATTGAAGACTGTATTTATTGTATGCCAATACAAAAAAAAACTACTTCAAAGCAAACAATGTGGACGCCCCTCACTTTGCGTCTTATCTCTTTTGATATACCGCGTGTATGAAAAATCAACAGCTATATTTTTTATGCGGGAGGGGAAACTAGAATAAATATAAATAAATATATTATATATCTGTGAAAAGAGCACACTTTGTCATGGGGGAATTTGAAGACTTCCTTCTATTTGGTATCGGGTAGCCAATTTCGTCAAGTGGAGGGCGATGGACCGGAATTGCCCGATTTCATTATTGTATCCAAATCCTACGCAATTTATGTACAAAATCTAATACACGAATCACCATTTATACATTTTTTCGATTGAGAATTTATATGACAAGGATGACTGGTTTGATTCACCCCATTGAATGAAGAATGTCCGAGAAATGTTTGGTATGAATTAAATTTTATTTATTAGATGACTTGCAGCAACGCACCATCCATACAAAATATTAAATTAATAAAACTATATATGTATGTATGCCCGAAGCCTTGAATTAATTTATTGGAATTATTTTATTAATTTACTATAGGTATTTTTTAAATGCAACGTTTTTGTACACAAATAAAAGAACATTCATTTATAAAATATATTGTATTGTATAAATTATGTCAAATCTTCTTCTGAAAAAATGTATTTTTTCGAATTTATTCTATTTTAATTTTAATTATATAACAAATTTACTTTGTGTTAGCTTATATAAATTCTATATATACACTTTGTACTTTGTGATTTAATATTTGGACTTTATTTTTTGTTATGTCGGTAAAAAAAATAAATAAAAAAAGCTCTTACGAGCGTTTATATGTAAATAAATCAATAAAAAAATCTAATTAAAACATTTAAATAAGCGAAATAAATTTTTGGATACTCTAAATAAGACAGAAAGCAATTGAGTTATTAATTATAAAATATAAATAAAAAAACTAAAGAGGTGAAAAAACACCTAATTACATACAGGAGAGGAAGTTTAGTATTAATTTTATAATTAATATTTTTCTTCGATTTATTTTAAAATTTACAATATGCATTTTTAATAAGTAGGAATATTTTAATGAAAGGTATTAGAAGAAAATCATATATAAAGGTATAAAAAATGTGGCTGCCTCTAACAAGTGACCTAACATGTGAAATTAATTTAATAAAAAAAAATAGGATAGAAATTGATTTTTAATATTATTGTAGTGACCAAACCCCTTGAAATAAAAATAAAAAATAAATGAATTTGCATATGAATTATTAAAAATCTAGTATATAGAAGAAATCGATAAAGTGACTGGGATTTATAACTATTAGAAAATGTTTGGATGTTGTGTTTATATTGATGTATTTTAGTAGGAGAAAATATTCATATTTTAAGTGAAGCATTTATAAATGTTTGCATATCGATGTTATAATGATTGTAATCAATTAAGAAAACAAAGTGAAGCTTTCTGAAGGCTTTAAGGATGTCAAGAATGATGGAGTGAACGCCGCCATTTGCTATTAGAACAACAAAGATCGAACACTACCAATATTTGATCATTCGACCCTCGGCGAAAAGGGGATGCATCAACTAATTAATTAATAGAAAGGGGCTGTTAAAAAAATAATTAAAAATGTTTTATTGTGGTTTAAATGATCTACATATCGACGGGCTCGACTAAGAGTAATATGACTCGGGATATTACCTTTTTAACTTTTTCTCATTTTATTATTTAATTAATTATTGCGCATATTCTGACAAAAAATCACGATTCTAGTGATTAAATTGAGAAAGATAGGTTTTTTCTTATGGGGTACGTTTCGAGTTATCGCCCACGGGAGAAAAAATTTGACGCTCGAGTAATACGAACGGAGACATCGCCTTCTTAGTCGTTCATTTGCTAAACACTGTAGGCGATATCTTCAGGTAGCTTAGTCTTCATTGCGCACACCGACACCATATACGTGTGAACAATCATGTGCGTATTAGTAACCAATAAGACACGGCTATGACTCCCCACCACCATCACTATCAGTCCCTTTCTTCCTGCCTTATAATACTCATACAATAGACACCAACAATTACACATTTCAAAAAAGATTCAAACATTTCAGGGATGGCACAATACTTCTTCTTATTCACCATCACTTGTTTAAACTCTACTTTACTAAAATAATTTCATTTTTAATAATAATTTAATATTATTATTTCAAAAAACACATTTTTCAGTGATAATATTAAATAATAAAAGTTATATTTTTTTTAAAAGTGGTCGAAACAAAGACTCCTGCTTTGTAATAAAATTGGTGGATTATCAACACTTTTGAAACCAAAAACTATAAGTGGTTCTTGGGTTTTACAAATATTTCCAACAGGTGTGTTTTTATCAGCAAAATCAACAGAATGATGAAATACCCTGTTATTTGTATTATATTCAAACAAAACTGCAATTCCAATAAATACGATAATATAAAGTAGTGAGTATTATAAGAAAAGAGTTCCTATGGTCTTATTCAGTGAAGTGGTCAAGTCATATGGCTATTGTATTGTGAACATAATATATTACTAATATCTTATTTACCGGTTGTATTTTTATTTAAAAACTTGCCACTAAATATGTTCCCACATATGTGAGATGTTTAAAAAAAATTTTTTTTCATTAAATAACTCTTATTCTCTATTATTATTAAAATAGGGTATTTTGACATAACAAGCTGAAAATTTGTAGAAACAGTTATTTTTTTTCAATAAATCACACAGAGGCTTCGAAGTTTATTATTAGCTGCAACTAAACAAGCGGATGACAATAAATACTATCGTCATTTTAAATTATCAATATTTATTTCATTTACTGATTATTTCAATTAAATAACCATTCTTAGAATTCATATATTCATTCATTCTACCACTTAATACCTCGGACATCGTTCAAGTGGTTTGGTAAAAACACTTTTATATTAAATTGTACTGATATTTCTGTTTCTTGGATTATTTTTTTTCATTGATTTTTTAAAATCCAAAAACCCTCAAATACCTGATATTTTTCAAGGGCTTATTCACTCTTATAATTATTGTGTGATATTTTTCAAAAAGTTTCAGTATTCTTTAGACTTTCAACGCCATAACATTATTTTTTTGTGTATTTCTATAAGATGAGACGACGCGACGGTAATACAATTTTAAATATAATAGCTGATTTTGTTTTATTTGTGAGAAGTCACTATTGAATAGTGATTTTGTTAATTAAGTGTGTGGTTTGAAAACTTTAAAGACTTCTATAAAATGAATAGCGGAAATTTTCCCATTAATATCAGTCAGTGCACCTTGTAAAAATAGCAGCGATGACAAAAAAATGGAAAATTATCGACACAAGGTCAGTAACGCAAGTAATCTAGAATTTAAAGACAATATCATAAAAATAGTAGAGAAACGAAAGGATTAAAATTTTTTGGAATCGTCCACTAGTTACTATAATCATAGTTAGATAATCATAAATAATATAATAATTTGATGAAGGAGATTTATATTTACAATGAAAAATATCCTTAGTATATTACGTATATGCGAAATGTAATGTATGAACTAATTAAAAATACAAATTATTAATTGTAAATGATTTTATAACTGCATACTTGGTATTATTGAGTGAGTATTACAGGTAATCGTACAACAATCTCAATATCCCAATGTAGTGTCATATCAGCTATAGCGAGGATAGACACTAATAATGATAAAATGATAGGAAGAGCTAATAAAATTATGTCACATGCGATTCAATATTAATGTATGAGAAAAAGTATACTTATAAAACCATTTTTTCAACAGAGTGAATGAATATCTTTACCATTTGTCTTTATTTGAATTGCTTTTTGAGAAAAAGCATTAAATTTTGTTATCTGTATTATATTCAAACAAAACTGCAATTCCTATAAACACTATAGAGTATGGTCATATTAAGTGAAGTGGTCAAGGAATGAATGCTTAAAATAATATCAGTTGGGAAACCTAGTCACTTGAGATATTCCAATGCTTATCCTAATTTACCGGTTGTATTTATGTATATTTATTTATTTTATTAAAAGTATGGTGGAGTGTCTCGTAATGAGGCAGGTAAAGTAGTGATATCGGCTAGTAGTAGTAGTAGGTATAGTAGTATAATAGATATTGTGGGTGTGTGCGTGTCGGTGTAGTAGTGTGTGTGAGGGAGCTAGGATGAGAGTGTGTGAGTGTGATGCATAGTAGTGTGTGTGTGACTTATCATCTCCAAGTATTTCAAGAAGGACATTGAAGACAGCGATAACTCCGTGTATCGCCTTCCCGTGCGCTTCCCCTCCGCAAATCTTCCCTACAAGAACAATTTTTAGCTTGCCCCCTTTTAAATATTGCATTATTACATATTTAAAAAATACTCGTATGTTGATAACACAATGAGGCACGTTTTTCCGAAAACAGTGAAACGATATAACATTTGAATAAAGAGATATTAAATAAAAACCTTAAAAAAACGGTTTTTCGGCCGTCCTGTAAAGTTGTGTTTTTCGACTCATCGCCGTCTTAGCGGAGCCCGTCGATATGTATATTTATTAGCGTCCATATAAATTTTTCATATATTCAGCGATATTAAATACAAAGGGTGCGTTTATTAAATAATAACATACAAATCGCATAGCTTAGTTACTGTTCATAGCTAATATAAATATACATACAATATTGAAGGGGTTGAAAATATTTATATACATATTACATTTATACATGCAAGAGGAAAAATATAGGTCAGTCCATAAGTTCAGGCGCATTTTGGTGAAATGAAAGTATATAGATTTTTTTTATTCCACTAGTGGTTTTGATATAAAAATATCTTTTTAATAATTTCAGTTTTTCGTTTAGTTGGAGAGAAAAAAATAATAATGTATTTAATTTACCTACTGTCCTAATTAATTTTAATTTTCATATATATTAATTGCTTTTTTCATATGATTAAAGAATTGTCTTTATTATTTATTTAAAAAAAAAACAAAATGTCTTAATTCAACAATAATATTTAAAATTTATTAAAAAGGATAAAGTTGTTTTTTACTTATTCATATAAAAATATTTCATAAAATCACACAAACGCATCTTTGTAAATTATTGATTTTTTATCAATAAATAGTGTAATGAGAATGTGTTAGTGAGTCGTGCTAGAGCTGAATAGTATTGGTGCGTATACGAATAGACCTAACAACGTCAATAACAAGCTCTATTCGTATACGTACCGCAGGCACACTCTCATTTCACTGTTATATTGAATACGGTTGTTAGTGTATCGAATAATTATAAAATAATAATTAATGATCCAGAAAGAAAATAAGTCAGTGTAATAAAATATTTTTTTAAAATATAAATTTGGTGCGTTAATATAATTAATATAACAAAATATCGAAAGCTCTTTTCCTACATATTATTTGGATTTAATGAGTAAAAAAAATGTAGATAATAGCAGATAGGACACTATATTTGAGTTAAAATAAGGCAATAACGATTATTTGAAGACATCAACCATATTCATGATTCACTTATGGTGTATATTTTAGGTGTTGGCAATATAAAGTTATTAGAATGGTAATAAAAAGCTTCACGCACCGCCCCTGCAATATGGCGACAGATGCGCCAATGAAAAAACACCAATTTGTGAACAGGGGTTGAAAAACACTTAAATTGCAATCTCAAAAACCATTATCGAGTGGCAAATTTTGCATACAATAAACATAATTTAATTGATAATATTTGAGAAATGCTAGAAATAAACAGAGACTTTTTGGATGCGGGCTTTTTTGCATTAATATTTTAAAATTCGCAATGCAGACAAACCCAAGTATGTATTCGTTTTTTTTTCTCTGACCAAATTTTTTTGTAAAATTAAATTCCATACGCGAACGAGATTTTAATAATAAGTCGTATCAGATTATTTGTGGAATACAGCAGATGTACCCTTAAATATATGAAACGGATTAGCAAAAGTGAAAGTGGTTGCTTTGTGTTGTTCGTGACTGTGCATCTTTATTTGAGATCTTCAGTTATTATCAAATAAAAGTCCATTAATTGTAACCAGAGGGGTAAAACCTAATTAACTGGGTTATTTTTTTTTTGTAAGGGCTTTAGTAGTAATGATTATTTATATTATTTAATCTCTTTTGTATCGATCACATTATATAAGTGAAGGTCGCCTGAATCTCAATAATATGACTAATAAAAAGTGAACAAGTGTTTTGGGTTTAAGGATCAAAGAAAGTTTCGGATTATAGGGTTCCCTTTGTTCCTTCTTTACTTGTTCCTCCCTTTTGCCCCGCACGATTAATCTTAAAGTATTTATTCTTATTTCTTAAATTAAAAAAAACATTTTAAATAAGCAAATCTACCACTCAATAAACATTATTATTTAAATACTGTTATTTAAATGAGATTATAATTATAATTACATATATATATATATATATATATATATATATATATATATATATATATATATATATATATATATATATATATATATATATATATATATATATATATATATATATATATATATATTAATATTAGATCTTATTTATACATATTATTTGTTCCCATTTTACAAGTTGTTTTTTTATTCAACTGTGTGTAAATATTTGGTTCATTTAATTAATGTGAAGAGTAATTATTTCACGGTGAGACCAATTACAGCATTTGTTGAGTAATTTTGCTTCTGTGCATATAAATTTATTGTACACGTTAATGAAAAACCCTAAAAACAATGTGGGATTGGACAATTTATATATTTGCCCGAATTTACGAACTTAGCTAATACTTCTAAAACTAATCATAGTTTCTTATGTTTGTAGAGAAAATGTCAAACTTTAGACACAAACAGAAGGGAATTGGCGAAAGAAATGTTTAAAACGCATTGTCATTACAGTAGAAACTCGATCACCTCGACTAATTGGGGATGAAAACAGTCTGGATAGTGAAAAATCCAGATAATATAAAAACAAAACAATTGACCGAAAAAACATATACGAATTAGAGTGTATGCGTGCGGTGCATATGTCTGTACACCAAATACTACCAAGATCTAGTCGGCGAGCTCTATTCCTATACGCACCCAAATACCAGCGTAATAGCTCAGGGGATAAGAAGCGTGACTTCAAATACTGTGGTCATGGGTTCAAATCCCACTCAAGTCAAGAATTTTTAAATTGATTTGATCGTTTATTACGACTGGGAGATCGGGAATAATATTAATAAAATCCTGATCGATCGTCTTGATCCAGGTTTATTCTGATTTCCTGTATTGTAAGATAAATACTGATTATTAAGTCGGTGATCTGTGTAACTAGTAATAGTTAAAATCATCGACAGACAATTAATTAACACGTTGTTGTGTCTAAAAACCCCCTAAAAAAATCTCCATCAGAGATGTAGGTTCTCTGGAATTACAGACGACTGTTTTCTCTTAATAATAGTATAAAAAAAACGAACTCTCATCACACTATTAAACTGGATACGGCCGATTTATAAATAAATAGATGTTCTATTATATAATTTTTATTGAAATTTCTTTGCGTTGAGGATTTTATTACTTCTAGTAAATTCCGCATTCAAAGAAAGAGTATTATGGCATCGAAATGTTTTTCTTAAATATGAAAGCATATTCTAAATGTTGTAGAGCACGACATATAATATTGTATAGACATGTTTCCACCCCTGTTGGCTTCGTCAGCCAAAATTTTAATTATAATCCCATCTTGCGCCTCCGCCTTCTCCGAATAAACACATCTCCTCACCCTCGTTCCCAAACTTTCCTTATCTCCTTGAAAAATGAAGCCCCCCGGCCGCAATCGATACAACCACCCCGTGTCATATAAACACTTCTCATCCCCGAGGATCAATCCAACCACTGTTTCTTTATGCCAATATACATCTGTTGGAAAATCAGTAATATTAGATATCAGGCAAAAGCATTGCATCATTATTAGTATGATACTACGACATGATAGATGATGGCATTATAAGAGGATAGATAAGATTAGAGGACCGGGCTTGAAAACGAGTGATTGTAGTGGAAGAGTCATCAATCTTGTGCACAAGAGAGCTCTTTAATGAAATCATTAACGCGTATCTGATCAAACAATGCTTTGTGCAAGTAATCTGTATTTTTATAAATATATATATATATATATATATATATATATATATATATATATATATATATATATATATATATATATATATATATATATATATATATTTGTTTAACGCCATGAGGCTTTTTCTAGAAGTTGCACTACAGTTAATGCGGCACTGTCTGACTTAAAAATATGTTTATATAATTTCCTATGTGTTCTTATTGTATACCAAAACCCATATTATTTTTCAACGGATTGATGCATTTTAATTCTAGTTTACATAATATATATATATATATATATATAATATATATATATATATATATATAAATATATATATATATATATATATATATATATATATATATATATATATATATATATATATATATATATATATATATATTTATATTCTACAAAAGCACAAATATTTATTTTCCTTTCTCCTTTAAAAATCTCGTTCAAATCTCGCTGAAGTAAAAAACAAACAATCAATTGATTTGATTAATTATTACGACTGGAGGATATATTAATAAAATAGCGATCGATCGTCATGATCAAGGTTTACTCTGATTTATTGGATTATAAGGTATACTAAGGGCAATTATTAAGTCGGTGACCTGTGTAACTAGTAAGAGTTTCTCAAGATTATATATATATATATATATATATATAAATATATAAAATATATATATATATATATATATATATATATATATATATATATAATCTTGAGACTGTAATAAATAATTAAATTAATTATGAGCTGGTTAGTTAAACAAAATATTAAATCAGTACAATATTTTGAGGATATATAAATGAAAAACAGAGTGCATTGCGTTTTAATGGTGGTTTTGAATTCACCAATTGCAATTTAATTACACAAGAAAATGTATTGAGGAAAAAATATACTGAGTCAAGATTTGACCACTTTTGTATATACAGGGTAAACTTGAAATAACTGACAATATTTTAGGGGGTATCGTGACAATAATCGATAAAAATATTAAATATTCAATTATTCTTACGATACCCTACCACCCCGTAAAATATTCTCAGTTATTTCAAGTCTATCCTGTATATTTTTTAAATTTATATCGTATTTTATATTTAATGAATTTGATCGGTTATTACGGAGATCAGGAATAATATTATTAAAATTCCAATCGATCGTCTTGATCAAGGTTTTTTTCTGGATTCCTGGATTGTAAGGTAAATACTGAGGCAGTTATTGACCTTGCACCAAAATTTTCCTTTCTCCTTTTAAAACTGCATATACTTTAGTCATGGGTTCAAATCTCGCTGAAGTAAAAACCAAACAAACAATTGATTTGATTGATTATTACGACTGGAAGATCGGGAAAAAAATTAATCTTTATCAAGCTTTACTCTGATTTACTGGATTATAAGGTAAATACTGAGGCGATTATTAAGTCGGTTACATGTGTAACTAGTAATAATTTCAAAGTATCCTCAGGGACTATATAAATAAATTGCTTCAAATAGTCATCTAAAGTTAGTTAAAAGGCCTAAGCTAACCAATAAATTTATTTATGTTTAATGTGGATAAGTAATTATTAGAATTCAAAATATTCCCAAACATGCAAAATAACGATATCGTAACCTAACATTATTATAAACAGCTTATCTACGGATATAAAAATAAGATCACATCTCCTTTTATAAGTGCATATTGCGCTTTCTGGTAGTGTTATACGAAGAATATAATTTATATGAGTTTGCCCTTTATACGAAAACCTCCCCTAGCGATTTTGTGGTATTGTGTGAGTATATGAGGGGAAATCACATCCCTTTTATAATATATTTGATAAGTTGACTACACGATACGATAAAATTCCGCCTTGATGAATTGAGCCTTGGCTACAAAACCGCATCAAACGAATAACTGCATCATCACTTGTATTTAAGCTAAACTGATTAAAATCATCCCATTATTTACACTTTGAACAACACTTCTGCATGCCTTCTTTAACGAAAATAATGTAATAATACGAACAATGCATGTGAGCTTTACTTTGAATTTGAAATTTATTATAAAATTTATAAAAATATAGCGTAGTCGTAGATGTTTGTGAGTGTATTAGTGCATTTAGATATAAACACGCACACATACAAAAAGTGATACTCAAAAATATCCACGCTTAGATTAACATTACTAAAATCAATTTATTAGTCGCTCTTCAATACTTCTTCAATTCTTAGGTGGGTATTGACCTTGCACCAAAATTGATAATATTATTATTGCACAATTTTTTTCTCCTTTAAAAAAACACCGTAATAGCTCAGGAGATAAGGCGCATGACAAATTCATATATATAATTTTCATTTATATATATATTTCTTAATTATTAAATAAAAATTAAAATTATTAATAGTGATTTTGTAATCGAGTTTGAGTTAGGTGAAATAGGATGTTTTTCATTTATATATTTTAATTTTAATTTTTTTTTGCTTATACTTGCGATATCCTATCACCCCTTAAAATCATCCCATCCTAGATATACAAAATTATAAAATATTTTTGTTTTAAGTCAGGTTTAGATTGTGGAAATATGCTTTCCAACCACCAATACGGTATTTGAATCGTTCAATTTTAGACTATGTAAACTAAGAGTTATATATCCATGGTGATTGTGTGATAATTAATCAGTGCCAGATATGACAATAATGTAATTTGAGTGGTATTTAATGACGGTATACAATAGACGTGTTAATATAGCAAGGGATGATGATGATGGTCCAGTACAGTGACTAATCTGTCGCAAGTACTACTCGTGCTCTGAATACCAAATAGGGTTCCATACATTATTGCTGCTACTCGAGAATGTCTTCTTCTTTTTATATCAGCATCCGAGCGAATCAAGACAATCTCAAGTCAGCATTTCACACAATTCAATTCCACTGTCTGGACGTTGAATTTCACACGTAGCACATTTATATATACACGTACGTAGTGCAAATTCATTTTATATAGTCCAAAATATATAAAATAGTTTTTGACCAGCGTAATAGCTCAGGTGATAAGAAGCGTGGCTACAAATATTGTGGTCATCAAATCCGATTCAAGTCGAATTTTTTTTTATTGATTTGATCGGTTATTACGACTAGGAGAAATATACAGGATGGACTATTTTTTTAAAGGAGGGGGATTTTACGTAAATAATTGAATTTGTTTTTTTTATCCTTACTTAAATTACATACAATTAAGCTACACATATTTTTATAACTGATTAATATAGAATTAGCAGCTTATTATTAAAAGATGGTTGCTACGAATAGGTCTAACTGTATAATTATTGAATAATTTTTTTAAATATATTTTTGCGATAGCTATAGCGATATAACCAGCGTAATAGCTCAGGGGATGAGAAGCGTGGCTACAAATACTGTGGTCATGGCTTCAAATCCCACTCAAGTCAAGAATTTTTTAATTGATTTGATCGGTCATTACGACTGGGAGATCGGGAATAATACAAATATAAAACCGTCTTGATCCAAGTTTAATATATCGAAAAAATATCGAAGCGATTATTGCCCTTGCACGAAAATTGATAATATATTATTATTGCACATTTTTTATATATATATCGTGACGCCTTCCCCATTGACGGGAGTCCCTTTATAAGGGGTTGGCCAGGCCACCTTGGCCTTTACAGGAGAATATAGTAGAGATGGTTTCCCAGGCCACCACACAGCAATGAGTACTTAAGATCTAGTTTGCTAAGCTAGATCTACCAAGTGACTCCGGTGCCGTGAATCGAACCCGGGAGTCTTCACTCACGAATCCGTTACACTAACCACTGGGCCACAAGGCGGCACATTTTTTTCTCCTTAAAAAAAACACCGTAATAGCTCAGGGGATAAGGCGCATGACAAATATTGTGGTTAATTGATTAGATAAATTCTGCAAACTGTCGTTTATGGAAGTATTGCAGGTAACTTTTTCAATTTGGACCACTGTATAAATAAAAGTCATATTATCAATATTGATATAATAGTAGACACGTGTATGAAACCTTTACACGTGTCCATACATAATAGATGCGCCAAGAGATGCTGTAATGCCCAAAGGTACTACCGCCTATCACAATACATTAATGATCAATTAATCCATTAATAATCGGTGTGAAAATAATGTTTTAAAATGTGTATTTTAATAATTTAAAAAAAAAAACGAGAAATTTTAATAAATAAAATGTAAAAGATTAGTAGAATATTTATTATTCAAAAAACCGGGCCAATACTATAACTGAGATGTTCAGAAACAAAACCTGGATATTGAAGTTTTAAGGTTGTTCAAATATTTATTTTACCTGATTTTCTTAAACCTAAGTTGTTATATTTGATTATCAAAATATTATAAATTCATTTATTGGTTCTTCATTTTGATGTAATAAAATGATGATTCCAAATAACATGTACATATGTTTTTCTCCTTTTACTCAATTTAATTTCTACTTACTAATTTATAACTATTTTTTTTTATGTTTTTACTAACCCATTTATTCAAATCGTAATCAAATTCACCCATGTGTTAATTTTTTTTATATATATATCGATAATAAGATCTGTCTGTCCCATGACAGTCTAAAAATACAATTTTTTTTCCAGATGCGATGGTTAACATTATAATATATTTACTGAGTTTCAAACAGTGCTTGTGTATTGAAACAAACCGATAAATATTCAATGTAGACATCTAAGATTTTGCATGTCTATGTTGGTACAAGCGACCAAATAATTAATGAATTAAAGTCTGGACTCGGCGGGTGTATATTTGGCTTTGTGAATTTTTAACGAATACAGTGTCTTGAGGGCATCTTGTTTGATAATTTAAATGTAGAGAAGGGGCATTGCTGTGTGTGAAAAAAATAAATAAATGAAATGCAAACAGTAAAATTTAATAAAAAGGGGGGTGTGCAGTGTACAAGCGTCCAAGTTAATCAGCAGGACATATACGAGGTCATAGTGAAAAAGATCTAATAAACCTTCATACAAACACAATCACATTCAGAACCACTGAAGCATACACAGATTCATGAAACTTGTATAATATACATTATATCATCTAAAGAATGGATGAGTCAAACTTTTTTTGGCCACAATTTTTTTTAAACAAAACTTAAAATCGATATTTTTAATACATTCAATGTTTATTCAAATCGACCTAAATTAATAACTTAAAATAATATCTTCATATAGTAGAGAATTGATAAATGGAACGTGTGCATATAATTGTTAAAAACATCTAAAGATAAAAAAAGAGTTTTTTTCCAGCTTTCGACATATATTATAAAGGGTAAACGAAAGAAATGTATAGTCGATTTCAAAATAGTATATAAATACAACCTAAAAGATCATGGATTCGTTAATTTTTAAACTTTTTGGTCTTGGAGTTTTTATATGTGACAAAAATTCACTTGGAATTCTTAAAATATACATTTTTAGTATATATCCACATTTTACATTTTAAAATCTTGATTATTCCAAGATACACCAAAATAGTATAGATAGAAATAATTTTATTGTATGGCTTTTAATCTACATATTTTTTCATGGATATCAATGTAAATAAATTTATTGTCAAACTTCAGACACGCGCATACATGAAATAACTTAAATAACCGAAAAACGTATGTGATTAGTTATATCGTAGCATAGAATAGTTACAGCCTTTGAGTATATATTACAATTTCTTTATTATTCATAAGTTTTTACAATTATTGATAGAACAATACATCTTTGGAAATAGACTTACACTCTTGTACAGAGTGTATAAATCTTTTTACCTATAACAAACATGAGAATGTTTTATTTAAATTTGACATGAATAACAGTATTAAATTAAAGAAAGTATGGGGGGAAAACCCCCCATTTACAATATGTAGATTAATAAATAATTACAATAATAAAAGCAATATTTACAAAATATAATGCTTAAAAACGAAATAACAGTTTGTTTGGGTAAAACCAAATTTGAGTTGAGTGGATTATTACAAATTTACACTTTTTATAGCCTTTGAGTGTGATCTTAAATTTACACATGAAAATGAAGGTATATGTATATTATTTATTAAAAAAAATGAGTGGGATGAATTTAATCCCACGATAAACTCAAAAGATTGTTGTCCAGGAAGGTGTCTGAATCGGATAAAGTGTATTAAGCTATCTTTTCAAAGGAAAAAGGATATAGCTCCATGTACAAATATATATATTTTTACTATTTTTCACATATTGGAGAATGTCTTTGTGATTCCGGTGGTGTACACCCCCTAACAACCCCTAAGGATGCAAACGTCCGTACGAACGCATTCGGCTATTCATCGTTGTTGGAATCACCACCCCCTGGACTATATCAGGGTTGGGATAGACATAACAAATAAACATAATTAATCTTCAAGGGATAAGAATTTTCAGTAAGAATACATTGGATGAGTGATGATGTGAAAAAGTTTGTCTTGAAGTAGAGAGCTCAATTGAATTATTGCTTTTCACGATAGAAACTTAACAAACTTGTACATCGATAACACTGTTTTTTAGGTTTTATTTTTTTTTATATTTTCTCATAGTCGTAATTTAGATCCCCTCTTATTCGGTACCCTTTCTTAGTAATCGTATCGAGGGTTTTCCATGCGTACAGTTATCCAATCAGCCACCCTCCAATCTACAATAAAGTTATGTCTTTTTGCTATAAATCCACACTTTGTAATACAAATATTCAAAAATATTTTTATAAAAAACAAAAAACATCCATTTTAATACTCAGAAGTCGTATAAAATGTCATTAAAACTAACTACGGGATTTATATAACGTTTTCTGTTATTAAACTATGTGATTCTTTATATAAAATACTAAGGAAAAAATGTAAAAATTACCCCCTTTTCTTTTAAAAATATATACATTTTTATTGGTTACAAATTAATAAAAAAAACGAAATTTAAAAAATATTTTTATATGGTCAATTTTTATGTATAAATATATAAAAAAATATTATCAATAGAGCAAGCGTCAAACTGTATGTAGATCCGCGTAGTGGCAGAATAATATACCACAAACGGCTGTGATTGATAATATAGAAAAAAAAATGAAATTATAATTTCACAGTGAAAATAATATAATGTTTCAAATTCTACAACATAGTTTTTTTGGAAAATTATCCAAAATAACATTATTTAAAGAAATAAGTTTCCACTATAAATGTAGTGGAAATTACAAACTTATTTCTTTAATTAATTATGGATTTCCATCAAGTATTCAACGTGATCAATAATTCAAAATAACATTGTTTTATTTTTCTTCTATAAGATATAAAAGGATTTTTTAAAATGCAATTCTCAGATAAATATGTGTGTAAAAGTAATAGGTTTATTTTCATATAGAAATTCTAAAAATATTTCATCTTAAAAAAAAAGTTTCTAGTCGTGTTTATTCTGTCGAATATTGGAATTTTTTTCCACAAACACCGGATACATATTCGATATTTGATTGGCTGATGAAAACACGTCTATCGAAAAAGATTTGTTTTGTGAAATGTATAAATAAAATAAAAATAATGTTGAATTTCCTATCTTCACGATTCATTCATTGGCGTGTGAAAATATTTATTTTTTTACCATTCAAGCAATGTGATAATTTTATCAGCCGATATGTAAATCCGATAGCAAAACTATGGAAATTGTCACGATGAAAAATGTGCATGCAATATTCGTGGAAAAAGTGGCCACTTAAAATTCAATCGTGACTCTAATGCGATTAAAAAATCGGATCGGTTTTAATCCCAATATTATCGTATCAAAAAATAGATTTTTCCAGTGCCTATATTTTAAAGTGATTTTTTATTAGGTATATATATAGTAGTGGGCCGGCAATTTAGTTGGTCTCGATCAGAAGCAAAAAGGACTACATGAGACCACGACTGGGATAGACGTGTCATATCGTTTCATCTAAAGAGACTCACTAATGAAGCAATTCACAGGCTTCGTACATTATTACATTGTGAATACTGGAATATTAAAATTTCAATGCGAAATACTAATTTACATGATTTGTCATCTTCACACGGGGTCGGTCTTTCTATTTATACCCATTTTATTTGCAACCCCGAGGCGATTCTTTCAGATTGAAAGGACATGTCGTTATTGTGTTGAACATGATTGATGGAAGTGGATCTACTATTAAATATTCCACTATGTGCACTTTTGGCATTGCATCTTTGCCCGAGGCTATCATAACCAAGGGGATGATTTATGGCTGACGAATATTTCAACGCCGAACAATAATGTGAGAAAATCTATTCAAATGCACACACTATCCAAAGATACTTTATAATCATAAATTATTATGTACGACTCATACGGGGTGAACTAACTGAGAATATTTTAGGGGGTGGTAGGGTATCGCAAAAATAATTGCTTAATTCCTAAGTATTTAAAACACAATACACATGCAACACCCATGATGACAAAAACTAGATTCCAAGAGCATGAAATACTTTTAATTAATAATAAAAAAAATATAATAATTATTTTTTTTATTATATATCCTACCAACCCTTAATATATTTTCAGTTAATTCAAATCCATCCAGTATATTTTACAACAAAAAAAACAGCTGCTTGGCTTTTAATCCACACTTTGTTTCATGAATGTGTATATAAATTTACTGCCATAACTCTGATTGGTAATATCGTAGCATAATATATAATATAATTAAAGCCTTTGACTGTGATATTTATGAAAATGAAGGTATATGTAAATTTAATTTTAAGAAAGATTAGGATAAATTTTTTCCCATGATAAGTGACGATTGCTGCATTATCATCACTGCGACTTGGGATCCCCCGTAATGCGCTAGTGGTACTACAGTATGACATAATAATATATGTTATCATAAATAAAAAAAATTAAAAATTAACCAAAAGATTATTTTCCAGGAAGATGTCCGAGTCGGATAAAGTGTATTAAGCAATATTTTTTAAAATAATAAATAAATTTTGGTCTCCATCTTGGAATCGGCTGTTTCGAAGTAATTTTTCGAAGGAAATTTTCGCGATAACCACCTTCTAAAACATTCTCAGTTAGTTCAAGTTCACCCTGTATAGTAATAATATTTTAGATATCTTCACATAGTGTACAGAAACCCACATTCATCGTCTTTATTTTATAGTCGAATAGGAAAGAATCAATTTGTATAAGGGTGGTTGCCTTTTGTATGGTAGAAAACAAGGCGGATAATTAATGTGCTAGTCGTTGTAGTAAAATGATTCCGGCTTTGTAAAGGCGAAGGAACGTGTTCAGAGTACCAAAGAGGCTTTTATTCAATCAGACGTTTAAGAAGGACAAATGACATACCGCCAACCACTAATTAACCATCCTAAAGCTATTTGTTACTTTTATTTATACACACTATCTTAGGTATAGATCATTTGGTAAGATTATTTGAATTTGGTTAAATAGGTTAGGAGGAATGACGAAGTAGGGGAAGGGTTATGTCACGAGCTTCCGAATTCCAATCACAGATGGCACTAAGGCGATGAATAAATCGATTCCTTTTTTATATAAAAAGATGATTAAAAGTTCTAATTATCGAATGTTAATCCTCTAATTATTTAGAATTTTTCTCAAAAGTGCGACTGCAGCAGGGTGGAAGTTTCCATCGCGCGCCGGAGAGAAAGTTTAGCCTGGAAATAAAACAGAAAGAGTGGCCAGAAGAAGAAGTAACAGAAGAAGAGCTACGAAATAAAGGAAGCAAAAAAATCGCGTTCCGGGAAATTCCGCAGCGCCGACATTTTTCCCGGCCTGCGACTTAAATCGCAAAGCTACTTTGGCAAGAAAAACTCGCCGAGAAGAAGAAGAAGGGGCGGGAAGAAGCCGAAGAGAAACTCCTAAACTATTAATCAAATTATTCAGTGGGTGTGCGTTGAAGACGAGATAAGAAAATTAATGCCAGAAGTGAAGGGCTTTCGAGAAAACGATGCCGATGTTATTTTTTTACAACGCATTCTATTCAACCACACGCAGATATCTCCTTTCAAATTACCTTATCGCAATATGCAAAACAACATGTTTTTATCTATCAGTAAGAAATACAACAGACTAAAAGATTTGGAATATATAAAATACTTGCTTTAATTATAATAGAACACAAACATAAAATTTGGGTATGAGGCTTCCATTTTTAACGAAGGCAGGTATATATTCATAGTTATCAGCAATTGTCAAATGTACACGTACTTGTTATAAAAATACATTTAAAATATAAAGGTTGACCAGATGAAAATGTTGCGTTCAGATTGATATATTCTATTATAAAGAAATGTACTGTAGTTTATTACAATTTCAATTTCAATAAAAGTCTTCAATAAGAGTCTAATTATAGTTAAAAACACCATAATAATAATAAATTATTTGTATAGAAGAAATTAATATATCAATATTTAAAAAAAGAGAGAGTAATATTTTTTATATATACCCAATAATACCTACTGACCAATTATATTTTATATGGGTCATGCGTAAGAAAATAATTATTAAAAACATATTAAAATTTGATATTTGTAGTTGACGGTATAAAAATAGTGTTAAGATGTTTGTAATTGTTAGAGTGTCGGCAACAGATACGAGGAGCAAGACCAGCTTTAATGAGCGCACCGACAAAACCTACTTTTTGTATGAACCCCCAACCCCCTGTTCATCACACCCCTTTTGCTAATGACGTCGACTTAGCGGATCAACGTGAAGAAGAAAGAAACTTTCTGACACATATTTGTTCAATTATCTCATTATAATTTACAATATTTCAATAAACAAAAGACGGACGACTGTAAGGGTGGGTTGGAAGATTACTAGGGGGTGGATATTGACTGATGATGAGGAGATCTTTGATATACATAGAAACCTATAATCAAGTTAACAATACAACAAAATCCAATACATTTTTAATATTATAATAATTTATATAGTCCGGAATATTTTATATAAAAATTAAGGTATTTTTATATTATAAATCGATTATTATTGTCATAGTAATGTGAATTTCAATTATTGTTTTATATTATTAATCATTAATGTGGGGTTTGTAATTTTCCCATAAATTATGTTATGACTTATTAATTATTTTAATTACCAATTGATTGTACTCCTTATTAAACAAAGTAAAAGACTTAAGTATCATAATGTATCAACACATTGTATGTAAATTATATTTAATAAAGAAATTGTATAATAATATTATTATACTTAAATTCAAATGATTAAATTAATTATTATCCTCTGGTTAAGATTTATTTTTATTTTGACAAGCTTATATTAACTACAATAAAAAGGACGTTCAAAAAAGACTGGAATGTATTAAAAAATGATGAATATCATGTAAAAAAAATAATGAATTTAAAAACATTAAAAGCAAACCGGTCCAATCCCTAAACAAAATATTGTAAATAATAAATTGCCTGCGATTATATTATGTACTCATTCTGCAATGATAGAAAATATGTTCTTGTATTAAAAATAGTAGTAGAATTTCAATTTCCTACTAAAATAAAGCTTCCGAGTAATAAAAAGGCCGTTTCTTTGCAGTGAAATGAAGCAAGAAAAGGAATGTTACTACTGGGCGGCGAATTTTACTGCATTTTATATGGACTATGCACATACGCAAATGTATTCATTTAATTCAATTTAAATTTAATCAGATCTCGGTTAGAGGAAAATCATGCCGATTGAATTGTAGGTGATTATTTGTTGAAAAGTGAATAATATTTTCAAATAATAAAGAGTATGTAAGTCTCTCTCTTTGGAGGAGAAGACTGCATTTAACGTCTGTGCATTAATGTAATTTATTGCGGACATCCAAAGCAAAGAAAGTAATGGCAAACGGAGAAAAATGGCCGAAGGAACACTTTAAACACCGTAATTTGTATGCCAACTCTACACACTGCCTTCTCTTTCAATTTTAATTCAAGTCAAACATCAAATTTTCAACCACCATTCTTATTGATTCTACTATAAGCCGCCCCCATAACGACTTTATAATTGCGCAGTATAAAAAAATATTAAAGCACTTACACAAGATGAGTCCATGCCATAAAATTAAGGTATAATCTCACTCACCTGAAAAATTAAAAACATTCAAATTAATTCCAATCTAATGAAGATGTGTTTATTAAAATAAAATAAAGTCTTGTCATTTTTTTATAAATTCAATAATTGATGCTTATGAAATAATAATTTAAAAAAATTTAATATTAGACAATTGATATATTTTTTTGAAAATATTTTTGATGTAGTTTTTATTATACAAGGTGGAATTTAAAAAATATTAACCACTCCTTTAAAAAATATTTAAATGGATCAAAATATCAATGAAATGATTAATTGTTTTAATAAATTAAATCATTATAGTTTTTATTCTCTCCAATAATAATCTAAGATCTTGTTATTCCACATTATCGTTGTTTTAAGGAAAACCAAACTGTGTGATAATTTAATTAGTTTTAAATTCATATTTTTGATGTTTTGAAATATTTAAGTCCTTGGCAATGTATAATATACTATTAATATTTTTAATTTGTTGATATTTATTTTGATACACAGTCCGAAAGTTCGATTTATTATATAAATACAGCGGGGCTCTTTTTATTTAAATTGTAACATTTTTATGCCTAAAGATAATATTGTTAAAATTAATTTTTGGTTTAGTAAAAAGTATCGTACGTAAGTGGTGATTCAATATTGATTGACCAATATATTTACTGTTCACAAAAAAGTCTAAGCTATTTTCAAATCACACAACAGGCCAAACTAAATTGTATTTACAGAATCTGATAATTCAATAGATAGGCTTTGTTATTTTACAATAGTGAAGCCAATATAATATAATTGTTTCAGGTTGAACGATTCACCATTCATTGGCCACGTTTCCTCTGATTATAATTATTGATAAGCATATTCTGTGTGTGTTTGTAAAAAGCCGTATTGTATTCTAGATAACGGAGTATATTTAAATCACACAATGCAGTGTTTGTTCGTTAATGACCGGAATGAGATTAAAAGCTGTATTTTATGCAAGAAGGCTTTATTTATGCGAAAAGCTGATGCGGCAGATGGGGAAAAAAAGTCACTGCGGTTAAACTTTATGACAAATAAATCACAATAAAACAATTCAACTAAGAAATATCATTTCATCAGAATTAGAAGTAGGTCTTGATGGAAAAATTACTACTACTTGAGCGAAGCAATCTATCAACTTGAAAAAATGACATTCTTAATAAACATGCTAAAAACTCCATAAAAATATAGGCACATGAAAGAAAATAAGAAATAAAAATTTGCTTATAACACGAAAACGTATCTTCAAATTAACAGTGTAAACTATTAAAAAGTATAACAATTAAAAAAGCATTGTTTAACAAATACTTGGGTATTATTATTTTAATTAAATAATATATAGAGAAAATAAAATAGAATTTACCACATAACAGAAGAAGCCAATTTTTGATGATACTGATCCAAATTAATTAACACAAAATTAAAACTAAAAATTGATTTATAATGTGAGAAGAAATTAAATATTAGCGTTTATTTGTTGTAAAAAAATAATTCCATCGGTTATTACGACTATATTAATAAAATCCCGCTCGATTGTTTTCCAGGTTTATTCTAATTTCCTGTATTGAAAGGTAAATACTGAGGCGGTTATTGACCTTGCATCAAAATTGATAATATTTTACAATTGCACAAATATTTATTTTCCTTTTTCCTTTAAAAACTACATATACTTAAGTCATGGGTTCAAATCTCGCTGAAGTAAAAAAAAACAAACAAACAATTGATTTGATGGATTATTATGGCTCGATAGTTATTTACTCTGATTTTCTGTATTGTAAGGTAAATACTGATTATTAAGTCGGTGACCTGTGTAACTATTAATAGTTAAGATCACCGACACATTGTTGTGTCTAAAAAAAAAATTTGTATCATCTTTTAAAAAAAGCTCCAGGGCCTCCTCAATAAAATCAAAATATATTATTAAATGAGTGAATATTTTGATTCGAATATATACATATGTAGGTTTGGCTTTCATCTAATCTAAAATATCATTATTTATATGCCATATTAGTTTTTATCGTAAATTGACTGTGACTTTATAAATGTGCTTCTAATAAAGATACAACTTGTAACGTCATTAGGAGTAAAACTGCATATTCTTACATGTTTTAATCACGAATCGAACAAATTCAAGAGCTCAGATTATAACAAATAAATTATGGATATACTATGAATATATTTAAAATGATAATATAATAGTGGTGAAGGGTAAGGTTGTTGGCAATATCGTAGAAAGGCACTCCGTGAATGCAGGATCTCATACAATCCCATTGTGACATGTTGAAATCTCCTTATCGCGATAAAAACGAGAACGCAAATACTGAAAGGGACTTTTAAAATAAATACCAGTATATTTTTAGACACTGCTAAAAGATTATTTCATCATCTAATGTACGACAATACGACCATGCGAAGAACTGGATCCACATTCTTAATAATACTGACACAATAAATACTTCATAATTGAATGGGCGACTTTGAAAAGGGCACATTTCACATCCGTTACCAACAATTCCTATATATGAAATATTAAAAAAAAAACATATATAATAAAAATTAACAAAAGGCCATCCTAAAATTCAGACAAGACATAATTTGTAAATAAATTTTTAAGATACTTTAACCTCATATTAATGTGTGTCAAGATGATTGGTGTATCGACGTTAATTCATTTTTTCAGAAATATTATATTCGTTTTACTAAAACTCAGTCATTGATTTTACTAGTCCATCTCTAATTTTTATAATATAAATGATCGGATTCTGTAAAATAGTTATTTCAAATTTATTTCTGTAAATAATTATATTAAAGTGTGTCAAGATGATTGGTATATCGAGGTTAATTCATTTTTTCAGAATTATTTCGCTTCAATACACTTTAATATAATGATAAAGTATGTAAAAACCATGATCGGTTCAACTGATTTCACAAAAATATTAGGATTTTTTTATTAATATTACTAAATGGAAGTGGGAGAGCTGTGGGGACCATTTCTGTTTGCTATATAATCAATGAGGGACTGGATGGAATAAGGGCGTTTAATATATTTTTGAGTTGCGAGATAATCGAATAAAAAATATTTTATATTTAATACGATTAAGTATTGTCTATGGTAACAAAAGTTTTTAAGATTGATATAGAATATTGGGTTTATTTGCAAAAGTTAGTTTATAGCAAAAAACTTCATAGAGACCTTCAATTTATGAATTTTTAATAAAAATAAATCAATTCAAAAAGTAAGCTTACTAAATCTTGAGTCAAAATGTAGAAACCAATTGGTTGCAGCAAATATAAATCGATAATTCTCGAGTTAAGTAGTAAATACATTATTTTTTGTATATTTTATACTTTTATTAAAAATGTCGGTAACACAAGTGAAATGTGCCCTTTGCGAAATTGCTTATTCAATTATAGAGTATTTATTATATTTCCATTCAATTATTATATATTGTATTTAAATGTTTTTAATGTACAAAAATTTAATTAGATTTTATGTCCCCTACATATTTTATTATTAACACTGGTAATTAATAATAAAAGATAAAAATATTCAGATTTAAAATTTACAGTCAACCAACATTATTAAATATTTACATACCCTACAAAATTGGCTTTCCATAGTAAGAATGCACAACACATAAATGGCAGAGAAAACTAAGCACCCAATTTCATTTTCAGATTGCTTGTAAACGTTTTTTAAAATATAAAAAACTTTTTATTAAATTTGAATATTCTACCTTCTGTTTGTGTACAATATGAAAAGGTTGTATTGGTAATACTTGGGGGATGGAAACATAAGATTTTGAGTATTTGAGGGTTCACTAATGAAGGAGAGAATTGCAAATGCGTCCAACGTAATTAGGGTGAAAAATGAATTTCGACCCCGAGGCAAAAATAAACCATCCCCAAATTCACCATTTACAAACATATATTGGAAATATATAATATAAATAAAAAAATAGATAAAACTTGTCATTTTATTATTGAAATTATTTTTTATGAGAGTGTTTGTGTGAAAAATATTATACAATATTTTGTTAAATAGCAAATTACAACGGGAAGAAATATGGATGTTATTAACAGGAAACCCAAAATATGAAGTTAAATAATTAATCAATTACATATGCTATTGCACGCTGTGTATAAAAATATAATAAGCTATAGATATTAATGAATATAACTTTATATAAAAATAGATACACTACAAATATTTCCATTAATTATTTAGTAATCTTTAAGTTTTCGCACTGTTACATATTTTTTTGGTTCATAAACAAATTTAATACTTAATATTATATTCATTCTACTAAAACATCTAGTTATTGATTTTAGTAGTCCATCTCTAATTTTTATAATAAAATAGTTAAAATATTGATGTTATTAACCCAAAATATGAAATTAGGTAATTAATAAATTACATATATGTACTTTTCCAGACTGTATAAAAATAATGAAAGTTTGTGCTAGATATAAATCGATAATAAAATAGATACTTGTATTTATTGTGTTTTATTTGTTTTTCACTGTTGTTTTAATTATTTTTATTTCATAAACATAATATTATATTCGTTTTACTTAACTCCAGTTATTGAGTTTCGTAGTCCATCTCTCATTTTTTCTAATATAAATGATGGGATTCTATACAATGGTGATTAACACTATTAAAAAGGATATTGAATTATAAATTTAGTGGAATTTAATGTATGTATTTTTAATTTATGAGAAATAGCAGTCTACAATGGAAATAATTATTTTATAATTTTAATGTATAAATGTAGAGATTTAAACGTCTATAAAGTCACACCCTTTCGATTACAAATATAAATTTAACCACACGCTATAAAAAGTACATAGCGTTGAATCCAATATCGGGAAACCGGTGGTAGTTTGCAGGTTTTTTAATTAAAAAGTATTAATGCATACAATCTATTCAGGATAACCGAAGAACCTTATCTTTATTTATGTTATAGTTGTGGAGGTAATGGAGGGTGTTATTGTGTATACTTTCAGACACATTTTCAGGCTTTGTATCGATCTTAAAGTCCCCCACATTGTAAGGAATGGCTGCCCTTGCAGGAAGTGCGTATACAGACACATTTGTACTTTTACTCGATAAATTGCTTTTTGATGATGATGATGACCTATCTGATCACGAAACATTCACCAATTTTGTCAGAATCTATAGCCAAACTCGTCTACGTCAAGTTTACACGTGTAAATCTATGTTAAAATGTAACAAAACCAACTATTTTAATTCTTATAAAATTATTAATGCCAGTTTATGGGAATTTTTATTGCGAAAATGTTGGATATATATTTAATTAGTATCGCCATAGACTCATTTGAACACAAAAAATAAATAAACAAAACTCCATTTTATATAGGTTGTATTGAAAAATCTTATACAAATATAAATGTAAACAAATAAATAATGTATGGTTTTAATTCTGCGTCTTTCATTTCTTTAATATGTTTATTTATCCTCTTCTAAAATTTGGCATATACAGTCTGAAAAGAAAGCCGACGAATTGAATTCAATAAGCTATTATAAAAATGAAAGATTCTACTGAAAAACAATTTTTCGATAAAATTCAAAGGACTTATTTGATGTATATTGTCATCATCATCATCCAGCTTGAATATAGCTTTTTAAATAGCATAAGGGTTTCATGTAACTTTAAGGGTGTTTGTATTGAATATAACTAAATATAAAAGAAAATAATCATTAATGGTAATTTTTTGATGAATTGCATTTTATATTTTAATAAAAAAATATTCAATAGATGGACCCTTATTCTTTAAAATTGATGCTTAAATTATGATTGTACTCAAAGTGTAATATAAAAATTCCAGCGCATGCAATATAATATTTTTTATCGTTTGTGGGGGTTGTGGTAATCCTTGTTTTAATTAAAATGAATTATATTTGAGTAGTGTGGAGGATAGGGACGATAACGATATCGACACATGGCGATATATTTATAAGCGATAGTGGAGAAGAAGAATGGTTGTTCTTTTTATGGGAGAGGGACAGGAATGGCTGCCAGAATAATATGTGGTGTAAGGGATGGGGTGCTTGGGGTGAAACTATTGGGGGTGGTCGCTCTCTGATCATTATCTTGATTCTGCTCTGTACAACATCATTGAAAACAACATATTTATATCGGGGATGGACTTTAGATAAATGTTGGATTTGCCTTTTTTTCTTTAAGCAGTGTAAGGTTATTTTTTGTTAATTTAATTGAATCATAATTATAGATATAATTGTTGAACGTGTGTGTGTGTGTTATATGTAGTTTCCTCGACCATCAGTGGTACCAGATAAAAGAATAATATTTTATACAATTAATACGTATCTAAAATCTCGAAATGGGTATTTTACGGGGGATTATAATATTAAATTAATTTCAAAATAATATATATATATATATATATATATATATATATATATATATATATATATATATGTATGTTATATATACAGATTCCTCAACCATCTGGGCATCCATTTCTTAATAAATCGATGTTCGTTTCGTGGTATTAATGTTTACAAAATGTATGAAACCTCAAAAAATAATGATTTTCAATCGTCATTTAACCTATTAAATGGGACTTTTAGAAATAGTAAAATAGTCCTGTTTGACCGGCTACTAATGTAGATTCATCTTTTATCTATTACAAATTTCATGTCTCTGTCAATAGAAGGTATTTAATCGTAAATTGTTATATGTTATAAATAATATTCAAACGGAGTGACGTATGGATCCCGGGGTTGCCAAATAGAATGGAGTATTTAAACGATAATATTATTGAATGAATTAATTTAATATATGAAAGTACTCAAAAAAGACTATTTATTGTGTTGAAATATTCAATTAAAATTACCCTAGTATTTTTATATTAAACTAAGGTAGATTTCAGTTTCGCGTGCATTTATGTATGTAGGTCGATAAGTAAAAGGGGCACGTGTAAAATATACGTGTTATATAAAAGTATTCCAGGTCTCACGTGTAACAACATAAGAAAACTATAATATAAGGGTGTGAGGATATTGGGTTTATGTTTTTATTTATAGCCAAGTGAAAGTGCAACACGAATCTATTTCCTTGCCGTTTAAATAACAAAGTTTATCAAATAATAAATATTATCGAACACGATGATGTACTTAGGCTTTTACATGAAAACGTCCACTTATTTCAGGAGCATAAAATATTTTTCATGTTTAATGGCCAAGTTCTCGCCCTTATACACACACCCTCTCCCCATAATACTACTACAGTATAAACCTCGATATACGTCCCTTATTCTTGGATACCAAACAGGACGTAGATATTTTTCAATAAGAAAATAAATAATGACAATATTATAACATGCGCTTCTTTATTTCTTAATATGAGAACTTTAAAACTAAATTTAATTTTTATTTTATTAAACTGTTGATAGTGCCACCCTCGTGTATTCCCCCATAAGTAGCTGACGACAATAGGGTGACCATAGCTCAAGGCGAATTCTACTTTCTACACTAAAACCATTAGAAACCCCTACGATCAAACAATTTACAAACAGACTCCCTGCTGATTGACATGTTTTATACAAAAAATATTACTAAATCGATTAAAAAAACATATAAATAGAGTGTACATTTAATCATTATAATTCAAAGATGTCTACGAGGACATAAAGTTAAAAATGATCACAGAAAGGATCGCAGATTTTAATAATAGAAATTATAATATTATTACTATGATTCAAAGGAACGTAATTTCATTTTACCAATGAACTTCCAAAATTGATATTATTATAAAATTTATAAATTAAATAATTCACTCGATTCAAATTTGGTTTTACCGAATCAATATGTAATTTAGTTTTAGGCATAATACTTTGTTATTGTTATTGTTAATGTAGAGTCTATTATTGTTATTATTTATTAATCTTAATAGGTTTTTTATCTTTTTTCCCCATACCTTTTATTATTTTATATTAAGTATCTCTAATGTCACATGAGAATGTTATTCTCATGTTAGTTATAGATAAAAAGATTTATATTTTCTGTACACCTTAGTCTAATTCATAAGATGTTTTGTTTTATATGAACAATGAAAAATGTAATATATATATATATATATATATATATATATATATATATATATATATATATATATATTTATATATATATATATATATATATATATATATATATATATATATATATATATATATATATATATGACAAAAGGCGAATTCGCCACCACAAAACAGCGTTACAAGCTTCCAACAAATCATTTCAGACAACTAAATTACATCGCTAATTTTATCAAAAAGAAGCCCTCATACAATTAAAATTATAATTAAAATTATTAAAAAATTGATTATTTATATATATTATATATATATATATATATATATATATATATATATATATATATATAGTAGTTATATATATATATATATATATATATATATATATATATATCATATTAATCAATTTTATATATATATGTATATATATATATATATATATATATATATATATATATATATATACATAGTACTGTTTATATATTAAAGGATGTCGTGTATTTATTTTTTTATTAGCAGAATCAATTATAGATGACACTAATAAATGTTTTCTTTTAATAAGTTGACATGGATTATCTATAGTATTTTTTATGCGTGCATTGAATGAATATTTCCACCCTTATTTGCTTCTATGAGTTTCACAAGCGTGTATTTTAGTATTATTATTGGGTGATTCAATATGTAAGTAGTAACTCCAAAAGAGGATCCAAATCCCCTTCACATCAATCATTCTAAGATGTGTTTCGTCTGAAATGACAACTTGCAAATTATTTCCAACATGAAAAATTCTCCTCCACTTCAAACACGTCACACAACAAATTGAATAGCCTCCAAATGAAATGCGTAAACACACACAAACCACCCTCAAAAGACATTTTATATGGAAATATCCCCGGCTTATTATAATATCCTTAACGTTAATGGGTAAGTATTTTTAAATTAACAAATACTGGGTGGTTGTTATCAGGTTTAAAATGAAATAAATTCTCTCAACTCAACAGAAATTAATGTAACGGCTGATCAGCGAATTCGATTAACGGTAAGATATATAAAGAATGTCCTAGAAAGATTGTGAAAAAACTGAAATTAGTAAGTATTAGTTCCGTATTAGATCAGAACAATCTAACTTAGAAAAGAGTAGTGCGGCATATTATTTTGGTCTAAATTTTCATGTTTTCCACCCCTTAAATGTTAGTATCATATTAAAGTAGGGTATATACTTAATCGCTTTTAATACCTATAAACAGAATCTTTTACTTTTACAATCCTCAATAAGATAATGTCAATCAGCACTTGGCTCTGATTGGTTCTATCCCCTCGTTGGAGAGATTCCAAAAGCAAAATATCCATCTTCTAGGTTCGCTTTGGTACTTATTATTTAAGCAAATTTAAATTACATAAGCTGCCGTAATTAGTCAGGAATAGAGTATGTATTTGAGATAAGACAAAAAAAGGTGAAGAGACATTACTACAGCTAAGAAGGATGAAGACTGAAGGTCAATATTTACCCACAGGATAAAAGAAGGATGGAAAAATGCAAGCTACAAGCTCTGGAGACGAGCAGAAATTATAACACTGGTTTATTTATTTTCCGCCACCGCAAATAAGAATATAGTATATATAATTGTCTAAGGTGTGTGTATGGGTCCGTGGGTCCCTCAACCATCAGTGTTACCAGATGGAAGAATAATATTTTATATAATTATGTTACTACAATAAATACATATCTAAAATCTCGAAACGGCTATTTAAATGATAATAATATTAAATTAATTTCAAAATAATATTAGAGATATTTAATAATGCATAATAAATGACAATTATCAACAAACAGTAATTATCGGGAAATTCGCTTTTTAAATATTTTGATGAGTGTTGTCATCATATGAAAACCGCATTATATTATTTTATTAATAATTTTGATTAAAAAACTTCTTTCGAATGAAAAAAAAAAAACATAAAAAAAAACATTTTCATATTAAAAACAAATCAGAACATTTAAAAATATTAAATAATTTCAAAATATTTTTAGATATATTTAATTTTATAATGCATAATCATTTCACATTTTCATTTTTAAAATCAAAAATTTCTTCTAATCGATGAAAAAAAAAACTACTTTAAAGCAAAAATGAAATCAAAACTCAAATATAACTGTCATATAAAAAAAAATAAGCAGAACATAAAAAAAACATTGACAAATTGAAAATTTCAATTAAAATTACCCTAGTATATTTATAAAATAAATGAATATTTCCATTAACGATAAATGTATTATTCAAAATAACGATTGAATATTTCGGCAGTGGAAAGAACAACATATTTCGGGATAGTGTGTTTAGTATATCAAATTACCGATACAAAAGTAGCAGGTACAAGTTTGTTTAGGACGAAATATCAGAGGGCAAAATACTAGAATATCAGACAGGGTATAAGGCCTGGATATAAGTTGGAAACTGTCAAATAAACATTTGAAGGCTGCATTATATATTCGGATAACAATACCCAGCGATGGTATGGGGAAACACGAAGAGATATATGGAAAAGTGAGCTACTCGACAGGGATGACTCTATCCTACATATATTTACTGAATAGAAATAAAAATATTATAACTTAGGGCCGTATTTAATAAAATAGTATGTGTTAGATGGCGAGTATACGAATAGACTAGAGCTCTGTAGTATTGTTGGTAATATTATATTGAATACGGTCGTATATGTTTTTTTCGGTCAAATGTGTTTTTTCTATTATCTGGATTTTTTCTTATCCGGACTATCTTCATCCCCAATTATGATTAAACAATCGATTTTCTACTCTCATTACAATAATTCATGAGTTTTAAATATTTCTTATGTTAATTCGCTTCTTTGCGTGTCTGAAGCTTGCCATCTTCTCTACAAATATAAGAAACTAGGATTCGTTTCAGAAGAATTAGAACTCAGTGCTAAATATGCGTTAATATTAATTAAAAATAATTTGTCTTTGGAGTCGAAATACAACGCGCCTTTCAAATTTATTCAAAAACGAATAAATCACAAGCAGGCTACATTTTAAATATATTATAATTCAAATTTAATAAGCGATTGGCAAACAAATCTTATTGTGAATGTTAAAAAACACGTCCACAAGTCATAGATTTACACAAAGAAATATATTTACTTGAATAAAGTACTATGGATTATAAATACCATAGAATTCCAACAAGAAGTCAACACAATCAACAAATAATTTAATGTTTAATACTCTTATTATTATCTTATTATTTTTGAGTATAAGTAAATGTTGATATTGACTATATGTAGATTCTTATATTTTGCACGTAAATTTCGAATATACAACTAAAAATATAACAAAACGGTTTAAGAAAAATATACGAAAAGCCACGAAATTATACAAATCATTAATTAAGAAAAGCGAATATCGACATAAAATTGTTCTGAAACCTATTTATTTCTATTGTTGACTTCTTGGTGAAATTCCATAATTTAAAGAAAATTGTTAGTAAATTCAACTAACAATTTTCTTGAAATTTATTTCTATGTTTGTAGATCAAATTGCAAATTTTCGATACGCATAATTGGTGCTTTTATATTATAGTACAAACTGTCGCTATAAAAAATACTCTTATTATACAAAATGAAAATTATGTCAGTCTGATATATTTATGTTATAAATATATAAAATAAACATATTAGAAGAATTCATCCCTGGTCTAAAAAGCCGAGGGTCAGTTTCTCCATCAAATATGTATTTGAAGGCTTTGGCGAGGGCGGGAAGGGGTCGTGCCCCGTTTCGCCCCTGACCCTCGAAGCCCCCAACCGCCCCATTTGGGGTGGAAGGCAAGGAGAATGGGTGTCTTACTGCAAAAATTTAATAAAATCGATGAGGTCGAAATATTATTGGCGTCATGAATTCACCCCCCGGGATCTGAAGCTGCATTGACACTTCGAAGGCAATCTTCACCGATCAGTCAAAGGATACCTTTGAAAAAAGGTTTACTACTCTACGAACGTTCAAATACCACCTATAAATAAAAACTCACCAATTTATAAAATCAAAGAAAGCACTCACCTGAAAGAGAGAATAGTGTAAATTAGTTAATCACAATATAAAGGATACGAGGCACGTACAAATTCATACCCATTGCGAAACTTTCCATAATTATTTCCCCTCTTTTCCGCTGTAACAAACGCAATTTTTTCTGACATCTCTGTTCGAGAGGCGCCTCGAGAATATTAAAACTTACAAAAAAATGGAATAAAAGTATGAGAAAGATAAGAGGCGAAAGCTCCGGAGATCACAGGACGATACGTGACTGCGTAACGATTGTTCTACTTACTAAAGAGACACCGAGAGCTGTGAATAAAAAATACTATTTCTATTCATTATAATAATAATGCGGACTTAATTAAATGGAATTATTATTATAAAGTGTGCACAAAGAGGGAAAACAATGAAAACTGGGAAATGAAAACACCTGCTCCATGAAATTCAGATGAAGTGAGACATTCCTTGAACAAATAAAAAAGAGTGTTTGTGACTGAATCGCCGTTTTAGCTTATTTTTTCATACCCGAGACCTAGACGTGTATTAATTCAATTATTTTACTCTCACAACACTAGTATTTTAATCAAAAAAAAAACCCCAACAGGCCCTAACTTCAAATATGTACAACCAACCCATAATATTTTTACTTTTACTTAACCTAACCCCAAAAATTGCTATTTAACTGACCATAAACCAGAAGCTTCTTTAGTAATCGTGATTTTAAGAACAGAGGTTTAAAGCACTATCAAAGAATTTATTATGGTATGTTTATCTGTAAGGAACAGTTAGGTTTCAATTATTAAAATGTAAATAATTAATTACACGAAAAAGCACATTTGATCCTTTTTGGGGGGTGACGGGTTATACATATGTATGTATATATAATGTTAAAGGAACAAAAGATCTAAAAATAAGCATTAGACCCATTCGTCTACTAATATCAAAGGCAAGTCAACTCATTCCAGTTCAATGGAAGTAAACCTAATTCCACACGTACAATACAATGTATTCTTTGTGTACGTTTATTTTAATAAAATATATATACAAATACTAATCGATTAAATCATAACGAATGGTTAGATTTCTCACGCATAGAACTGAATTGAGACTTCTAACCTAAGAAATTTAATAAATGTAATATGCTTCACAAGAGATATTTTAATGTATTTTCATTTGGATCGATCATTATTAAATTTACTTAAAATTCTTAGTGAGAATTGAATTCATCTAAATATAATTTTTATCGTTTTCAGCTGCCAAAATGCTGGATTAGTTAGGAAGAGGAAGAGACGAATAAAGTAATGCGCTGACGTTTTTGTGAAATTTTTAATTTGAATTTAAAATTCTGTAGATGACACTTATTTAGTAAAGATTAAAATAAAAATAAAAAAATAGATAATCAGAATGAGACTGTAATTTTAATTGAAAAATCAAAAAATATTACCATAATAATCGTCATTTTATAATGTAACCAAAATGGTTATTCGAAAGTATTGTACTATATCTTAAAATAATAATTTAAATTTTCGGATTTATTTGATGAAAGGAATTAATTAATTAGATACTTTATTCCTTATGTTTGTATAGGAATTTGTGGTGTTATCAATCACGGTTATTGGTAAGATATTATATTGATTCTGAGCATGTATAAATGAGCTGATTAATTTGTAAAAAATATTAATTTCACATTTTAATACACTAAATATACTAAACGAAGTCATTTACCAGACCTTAAAAATGTATATTTTTTAGAATAGTATGAGTATGTTATACAGATATTAATACATTTGAACAGTATGTGTTGAATTAATATACAAGTGCGAGTGTTATGGGGTAAAATTGAGAAATGCAAAATCTGGCATGGGGTTACTTTCAGGTCCATAATTTGAAGCCCCATTTGTCGGGCGAAGACTCAATTAGTTTAGCATTAAACGGGGATGACAATTATCGTGCAGGAAAATCGAGAAATAACACGGTAGTTGTACGGCGAGGCGATGTGTAGTTAGAGGATAAGCTAGAATTTATGTGGGGGTTCTAAATCCAAACAAAGAGACTTGGTGACTACTGACTACGTGTATGGGGCATGGGGGTTGCAACTACGACCCCAAAAACCCACTCAAGTGTTCCAGAATAAATTGGGCGACTGTTCTAGCGCATTGCGCCATTGTTTACTCGACACTCCACAATAATATATACACACACACATATATTAAAATTATTTTAAAATCAAATAAATTATAATGTATTTGAAGCATTTAAGAATACCACTTTTCAGGAGACACAAAAAATATAGAGCCGCCTTGTGGCCCAGTGGTTAGTGTAAGACTCCCGGGTTCTATTCACGGTGTCACTTGGTAGATCTAGCTTAGCAAACTAGATCTTATGTACTCATTGCTGTGTGGTGGCCTGGGAAACCATCTCTACTATATTCTGCCGTAAAGGCCAAGGTGGCCTGGCCAACCCCTTATAAAGGGACTCCCGTCAATAGGGAAGGCGTCACGGTATCAATAAAAAAAAATTGAACTTATTGATTTCTGATGGGATTATTCGGAATATTATATGATAAATAACATATTTTAGAATGTTATTTTAATAATTTCTAAAACAAATGGGTAAGCATGAAAAAAAACTGAAGTACAGAAGTACCTCGAGATACGAATTTAATTCGTTCCGGGATCATCGCCGTATGTCAAAACAATCGTATCTCAAAGCATTTTTTCACATACAATTACATACAAACTGCCATTAATATGTTCCAGCGCCTCAAAAAGTCCTAGCAAAAAATGGTTTTCTTAACGTTTTTTTTTGATAAAACAATGTTTATGAACATTTTGTAAAATCGGCAATGGATGATTGGGAGGTGGAAAATTTGAGGTTAAAATAAATATACTAGTAATAACGCACGTAATAAATATTTATTGATTTTTACCTATACACACTTCTGTAAACGACCTTCCATAAAAATTTGCGATCATCTACAAAATTATCGCACATAAAAATTCGTAGAGGTAGAAATTCTCGAATATTATTCGTCGTATCTCAGGGCATTTGTATGTTGAGGGACCACTGTTTAAACATTTTTCATAGTCATAATTTTACTATTATTACCTAACCTAACAGTAGTCAACATTGTTGATGGATAAACATATTTTGTACTAGGTAATGTTTCTTCTGGACTTTATAGTAATAATATTTATTATTATATTATACTGGAGTACCACTAGAGCATTACGGGAGATCCCAAGTCGCAGTGATGATAATGCAGCACTACTCAGTTATGTGTTTCTATTCGAATTACATAAATTACAATAATAAATCTCATTAGCACTGTCTTTCGCCAAAAAAATTACATTGCTCCTTTTCTTCAACGATCGAATAAAATATACTTATAAATTATTTTCTAATTGCATGATGTGTTAATAAAATATATAAAAATTATGTTTGTTTTAGCAAAAAATATATATGGCAGACTCCAATTATTATTAATATAAACTAATCGCTTCGTAAAATACACAGATTAATAAATTATACTTAATAAATGATTACATTCATCATAACTGTGATAGAAGAGGCGTAGTTAAAGGGCGTGGTGTTGTCAGACTTTCACCCCTAGTTGTAGGGGTTAGAGGTAAATTATAATTAAAATATCTTGTTAGGTATCTAAAAATAAGTCTAAAATAATGAATATACTGGTTTGGTGTATTATTGTATGAATATTGAGGTAAGATATTCGATCAATAAATATGCTTTTTAACGATCTCATTCAAAGTAGACATTAGTGTTAATGAAATCGTTAAAGAGTATTGTATTGTTGGTAAAGTCCTTGTGCAGTATATAGTAATAAAGAGGATTATATGGCTTGTAGAGTTCACAACAACCCGATATATGATACCAATTAAACTGCATACAAATTTAATTGCACTTCGTAATAATACGTGTCTCATTATATATATTTTAATATCAAATTATCGCTACGGTTACGTTTATTAATTAGTTCCATGAATGGGGTCTATCCCGAGGGTCATCCGGGATAATACTGGGATGAAGTATAAAAGCATTAGTGACACTGCCGGAACTATCGTTGGTACAAATTGTTTCCTTCTGCTACGGAATTCCTTCCTATGAAATTCTCGGACGCACACGAAATGCTAAATTCTCAATAAATAAATATCTCAAATTATAATATTTTATAGTTTGGGTCGGTGCTCACTTTATATGTACCTAAATATCGATGAGTTATTAACATAAAATACGGTAGACAAAGAGAGAAAAACTATTTGTGTTTCTTTGGACTTGGTTACAAATATTACAGTCACGGGTTAAAACCCCAATCGATTAAAAAAATATTTTATTCGATAGGTTATTAAGACTGGGACATCGTGGATAATATTTATAAAATTCTCTTCATTTCCAGGATAATAATAATATAAATACTGAGGCAATTATCAAATCGGGTGAAAACGTCCAATCGGTGACCTGTTTTAATTGTAAAACATTGTTAAGACAACCGAGCAAAACGAAAAAAATAACAAAATTTGTAACATCTTTTATAAAAAGCCCCTCGGGTGTACATAAAAAAAATAGTATGGATTTTTGATTTTGATAATTTAATTTTATTAATGTGCCATATTAGCTTTTATCGCGTGTACTTAGATTTTTTTTTAAATATCTGTTCAAATTGTATTACCGATATGTAATACCTGCAATTTAATTAGGAGTGCTTCAGTCGACTCGCTAAAATTAAATGCACGTTTCAGACAACTTTAACTAACCATAAAAAATATTATAAGATGAACAAAAATTGTTTAATCAAATTTAAAGAATTTGTAGGCAGGTAGTTTAATTTTTATTACAAATAATATAAATAGTGAGTCGGAAATTTGAATTGAAAAATGCATTAAAATTTCAGACTCGAAATTCACAACTTCTGGAATGGAAATACGCTAGATCAAAAGGGTTTCTTTAAACTGAAGAAACTTTAACTACAACTTGATCTATAGAAGCGCCATGCAATATTGCATCGTACATTCGAATATGCCCGGTCACTAATACAAATGCATATTATAAATCCTTTACATATACACTCACATATTCGAGGGTCACATGTTCGATAATCCGATTTTTCTTACGAAAACATCCTCATGAACATGTAAATTGTTTACATAATGACATATTATTTGTCGAGCAACTTTTAATTTCGCACTTTCTAATATTAAAGAAGTGACAGATAAACAGTACGAGCAGTGCCCCAAGCGGCTGAGGTTATTTATTGTTAACAATGGTAACAAAATAAAATTGAAAATGGACTTTATTTTATATATACTTTTCTATTTGTGCGTCGTCATGTTTGAGTATGAATATTCTTGAATCGAAAGCTCATTATTTTACAGGGCGTTTTTCTTAACGCAAAGTATATTAATTATATATTTTTATTTGAATCGATAGCCTATTATTTTGTGTCAGAATGATTGCATTTTTCCAATTAGGTGTATTGAAGCGTGCACCTTTGTATATTCGGCTCCTTTGGCCATTTCCGTTCAAGTCAGTGAACCTTATTGCTAATATCTCCAATATCTCATATCCGCTACCTGATGGCCCACATCTGCTATCAACATTTATTTATTTACTATTATTCAGGCCTGGGTGCCAGATTTTGTCAAAAGCTTGACTAATATCTAAGAATGCTGCTGAACAGTAGTTTTTCTCTCGTATGGAGCGACCTATGATCGTCAAATCTCGATGAACTTGTTCAATTGTCGAGTGCGCTTCTCTGAAACCGAATTGATGATCAGGGATCATGTGTTCTTGAATAAGTATTGGTTTCATGATGTGCAGTAGTATTTTTTCAAATATTGGCAGGAGGCTTATCGCTCGATATGAGGTGACTGGTTTACCTGGTTTTTATGTAGCATAATAATTTCTGCTATTTTCCACTGTCTAGGGAAGCTACCCGTTCTAAGTATCGCGTTAAATATAATGGTTAGAAATCTTAATCCGATATCTGGCAATTCTTTGATTATCTTCCCGGTAATCATGTCATGTCCTGGCGCTTTTTTGCACACAGTTCATATTTTATAATATGCTTGACGCATTGAAGTCCAATTTTGTGACTTTTTTCTTCAAGAGGACACATCCTTTCCGCATTTGATTGGTGTAAATTTTCTCTTATTATTAAATTAAATGGATTTCTTTCTCTCTGGCAGTTTTTGCCCATTTTTCGTCAGCCGTTTTGATAAGCGGTATGGATATTTAGGGCCGTTTTAGAAATTAACAATATAAGTTCTCGTTTTAGTTGTGTACAATCAATGTTTGTCAGTTATATTTATATTATTCACAAGCACGTGGTACGTTAAGAAAACATTTTTTGCTAGGATATTTTTTGGTGGATTGGAACGGATTATTGGCAGTTTGTATGGAATTGCATGGGAAAATCTGTTTCGAGTTACGAGCAAAGTTGCGGAACGAATTAAACTCATATGTCGAGGTGCCGCTGGTGATTTATTTATGATATCTTCTAAATTATGTGTACGTATACGATGTAATTAATGTGATATTTAATGCCATCAAAATTGGTTTAGTAAGTGTGATTTAGGTTAGTATTGGGAAGAGCCAGCCATGCCTTTTAATTGGTTGTGAAGTGAACCGGATTGATCAGTTCGGTTCGTTTCATACCGGAAAACGATTCACTCTTGACCTCATAGATACTATCATAACGAATAAAATTATTTTATATTTAAACACATGCATCTACAGTACAATATTAAAAAAATACTGAATGCTTACAATTAGTAAGAATATTTTGGGTATGGAATAAATATTAAATAAAATTTTGTGTCATCTATTTCGCAAGCACATTTATTTTTGCTTATAATAGAATTACAGAAACTCACTTATAGGCATACCAAGTGAGTGTTTTGTCGTAATCGAGCTCTGCAACGAATTTCTTTAAAATATTGCTTTATTACCTATTCATCATCATCATAAGCACTCCAGTTCAGTGATGAACCAAGGTTTCCCGCACCAGCATCTTCCACTTATTTCTATTTTATTATTATATATTTTATTTCAACTCTCTGATATTAAAAAGAAAATCACATGATTTATATATATATATATATATATATATATATATATATATATATATATATATATATATATATATATTTATATATAGTTATCATACATCAAATATGATATTCATTAGACAAACTATAAATTTAGATGCTAATTTCTTTTATTAATGTAATAGCATAGGTTCAAATCTCGCTCAAGTTATATTTTTTTTTCAAATTGATTTTATCAGTTATTACGACTGGGAGATCGTTAATATAATATTAATAAAATCGCGATGGATCGTCTTGATCCAGGTTTACTCTGATTTCCTGGATTGTAAGGTAAATACTGATTATTAAGTCTATGAACTGTATAACTAGTAATAGTTATTATATTATAAAAAAGCTCTTCGAGGCGTAAATAAATAAATAATCAACATGTAATGTTTTAAGATTTTTCTGTTAATATTCAAAAATTCAAATAGAATGTAATACATTTTTAATAAAACCGCGCAGTGCTCTAGAAATTCTTGAAAAAAAAAAAATAAAATCTTGTTGGAAATTGAAAACCTGTATTTTTACCCTTTTGGGCTAGGTTTGCTTATTGGACACACACTAGTGTATTTTTTTAAATCATGTATTTTTTTATCGATAGCATTGATTTAGTCCTTATCCATAATGTTTAAATGGTGCGTGTCATAGACAAATAAAACAGTCGTATAAATCTTTTGTCTGTGGTTTTGACGCGGACATATCGCAATATATTTGAAGTTAAATTTTATTAAAATAAAACGATAGTTTGTCGTAGCAGAAGCGATAAAACGGATAGAATAAATGGTTGTATGGCGCCACATCGACATTTTCACGGAGTTTGGGGCCAAATCGTTCTTTTGCCATAATGGGCCATTTTTAACATACGTACATACATATTCAGAAAAAATAATAGTTTAAAATGACTATCAATTATTATAGTCACAAAAAATATTACACAAGAAAGCGATCACATTATATTATATCGGTTACGATAGTGTTTGTATTTATTTTTTTCAATGGCAAAATATCAAGAAATTTCCATCAAATATACATTAAATGGTGGGATTGATCAGCCTTGTGGTGAAATCGAGTGGAAGTTATCTTTCAAAGTGATCGATTTTATATATTATAAGACATATGAACATAAAAACATATAATAAAACAAGTGAAGCGGATAAATTAACGTTTGTTACATACAAAACTCGCATGAAAAAAAGTAGAAAAATTAAATTACCCATGAAAAACTAACAGATAATCCATTAACATTATAATCGTAAATATTTAATCAACCAAAAGATAAGCGATGGGATTAAAATGTTTTTTTTTATTGTTTGGCCTGATTGAAAATATTTTTTAAAATTTAACATACAGTTTGAGTGCGTTTTTAGCTAATTTAAAATTAATATTCATATGGAATAACCGTGGCTTTTTATTATATACGAAACGGTGACACAAACTATGAAATTAAATAATTAATTTATCATTAAAAATCAAATCGAAAAAATAATTAGAACAAGAATAATTGCTTTAGTTTTTAAATAATCACCAGCGCAATAGTTTAGGGGTTAAAGTGCGTGGGTATAAATATTGTGGTCATAGGTTCAAATCCCCTTCAGATAAAAAAATAAAAATTATTACGACTGGGAGATCGAGAATAATATTAATAAAATTCCGATCGATTGACTTGATCAAGGTTTGCTCTGATTTCCTGGATTGTAAGGTAAATACTGTAGCGATTATTTATTAGTATTAGTTAAGATCACCGAGAGACAATGAATTAATATGTTGTTGCGTCTAAAAAAACAAAATTTGTAAAAATCCCTTCAAGGCGTTTATAAATATTTAAATAATTAAATTGAGATATAATGTCTGAATATTTTTTATTCCTCCGAACACCGATAAAATATCAAAGGATAGAATATGTGTGTATGGATTTAAGATGTAATTTTGTGCGGTTTGTTCAGTTTTTTGTATTTATATGGAAAGGGATATTCAAGGCATGAATAATTCATCGGCTGATATCATCAAATCCAGCAATCCTCTTCAGGGACGACATTCCCCAAACCTGACACGTCAGTGCGATAAAAAGATCAATTATATTACATTCACAAATATATTTAAGCAGGCCGATCTGTTAAAAGTGTACAATTCCCACCCGAATGTAATCCGAAGGGATGAATTTAAGACACCATGGGAACGTTTTCCTTTTCAGCAATATCGATGCGGTCGGTGTCGTATTAAAATTAGGATATCGCCTTACAGAAAGGACATGTTTGATTTTCCCTTCGCAAAAATGTAATGTGATCATTATTAGATACAACAATATATATTAATATAAATTATTATTAAATACCTCAAAGTCACCCAAACGAAATGTCAGCCTAAATAAATTTAAATACATGGTATAGTTTATGCTTAAACAATGAAATCGTAATAATGATTTAAAAAAAACAAAGTGTAACGCTTTAAACAGTTATAATTTAATAAACAGGGTGGACTTGAAATAACTGAGAATATTTTAGGGGGTGGTAGGGTAATATTAAAAAATATTTAATATTCAATACGTTTAACAGACAAAATATACACGTTACAGTCATACAGCTGATTCGAAGATGGTGGCCCAAACTCGAACCCAAAAGCACTATTAATTTTTTTTAAATTATTCTTACAATACCCTACTACCCCCTAAAATACAAATCTCAGTTATTTCAAGTCCATCATGTATAGGGTAATTTTAATTGAAATTTTCAATTGTCAATGTGTGTTCGTACTACTTGATTTTTTAATATTTAATTTTTTAAATTATACTTTGAGTTTTTATTTCATTTTTGTTTTTAAGTTGTTTATTTTATCAATTGGAAAAAGTTTATCAGTTTTCATATGATGACAACACTCATCGCAATATTTAAACTTTTATAAATTATATATTATTAAATATTTCTAAAATTATTTTGAAGTTACTTGTATATATATATTTTTAATTCTTAAAATTCAGTGTTTTCACTCTAAAAAGTATAAAGTATAAAGGTTGTTTTTTTTACTTAAATTAATTAATTATTGTGGTGTACAAACGTTAAGTAATGTAAAATTAAAATAGATTCTGTTGACAAATCCAGATGAATTAAGTTCAGTGTAAATAATATCTGTTTGTATTTTATTTTTAACTTGAATAGGTATAAATAATCCAACAATTATAGGTTATTCAATTTAAGTAGAATGAGACTCAATGAAAAATATTGTATTGATATCAAGACATAAATTGCATTAAATATCTACTGTTGGTTTGTTCAACTTTAATATGATCACGTAGGTATTTAGTTTGATATTGAGAAAATAGTTAATTGAGATTTTTATTGAAAAAAAAAAGAGTATTGATATTAATTATGAAATGGCGATAAAATACATTGGATTAAAAGAATCCATTTGTGTAAATTGAAAGCTCCATCGTGGTACTTTGGATTACAATGAAGATCGCAATCAGTGTTCGAGTATACGTCTGTTGTTAAGCGAGGGGTCGTCGAATCAGGACATTTTTCATCAATCGGTTTGATAAGTTTCACCACCGAAAAAGGGTGGACGGTCTGGCCAGGGGATGAAAGCGGGGGGTGGTTTTGGGGAGGCGACACTTTCGGATTGCATTCTCGGCCATAAATCTGAAGAAATCCAATTTGGCAATGCCGCCAGATTCTAGACGATAATGGTTGGGACAAAAGGCCCCATACTTAACATATACATGTTAAAAAGTGCGTCCAATAAGAATATGGAAATTGAATGTTGGAAATAAATATGCGTATACAATTGAGATTGATGTACTTTCTCATCAAATAATCGGTACTACTACTTAAAACGACTTAATAAGTACAATTATCTATATACCATTAATTAATTTTATTTCAAATCAAATAGACGATCAAAAAACAAACATGCTATTTATGGATGGTAATAATTTTAAACTGAAAAACTAATCAGATTTCATCATAATGAGAATGTGTGCATGCGTTGCGTATGCTTGTACACCAATACTACCAAGCTTTAGTCTATTCGTACACACGACATTTGGCACGACTCACTAAAACTCTCTTATTAAACTATTATATTTAATACGGCGCATATTACCTACTGGAATAGAATTTAATTTTAAAAATAAATATATATGAATTTTGTACATATTTAAACAAAACAATAATGGATTTTTTAAAGAAATTGAAGACCTTGGAGGAAAAACAGCAGTTATTACAATTAGAGAGACTAAAAACTTCATTATCTTGATAAATAAGTGCATTGAAAAATGTATTTTATTGATTGTTAATGTTGATTTCTTGATGGAAGTCCATAATTTAAAGATTTTCGACTACTAACTTGTAGTCATCGACTACTAACTAGGAGTCTCTGAAGATGACTACAAGTTAGTAGTCGAAAGTACTCAGACTCTGTAATAAAATAACAAATAACATATTTCTTTAAATGTATTTTATTGGCTATTTCATGCGATATGTGTATTTTTTTAAAATCACATTGTAGATGAATTTTTTAAAATCACATTGTAGAAGATTATTTTGAAAATGTTTGGACACTTGCTGTTTTTAACCCAAGGTGCGTGATTTAAAAAAAAATTAATATTGGTTATTACCTGTTCATTGTGAATCGGTTCATGGCTAAATTGGTACGGTTCAGTAATAATATAAATTATCCCATATGAGGCTCATTTGGAAGCTAGACTGGGTGTTGTTTTATTTGTATTTTTATTAAAAATATAATTGTAAATATTGCCAGGACATAGTATAGCGAGTAACAGGCTGAAGAAGACTCAGACCAAGAACGCTTAATCCGTCACGAACAGAAAAACATCGGAGTGAAGGAAAGCGGCTTTTCCATGCTTCGTGAATCTTAAAAACATCCATCCATATTACAGATTTAGCCCTACGTAAATATATTATACGAACGATAATATATTTGAAGGCTTTATGGACGAGGAAATACACAACGGCTCCATAAAACTATGGCAAGACTTTCACAGACAATAAATACGTTATCATCTTAGATTATGTATTTCACCATTGCTATTCTGATTTTTAGGAATTTTTGCTTGACTAAAATACTTAAAAAATCCTATGAATATGGACTCTTAGTCACAAAGAATATTTTAATGGGAGATGGGATACCACAAAAATATTAAATTATTTTTTTAATCCTTCATACATCATTACAAACGTATTTAATTATGTAATTGAAACATCTTGAAAATAAAAACAATTTTAATTTATAATAAATGTGGAATAGCACTGGCCCGATGTGTTTATAATACTTCAAAAACATGGAAGAAAAAGATATATTTATCAAGAAAGGTTTCATATACAGTGCACTTGGGGGACTTATTTTATCGCTCGTACTGTTTATCTGTCACATGTAGATCTTTCTAATAATATTCACTTGATATGGTAAAGTGTGTCATTAAAATTTGCTTGATATATTCAACTACAAATGATAATTTTGGATATTTTTGTAAGAAAAATATTTGCAGATGGCCACAGCCTACGTATATGTGAAGTATATGTAAAATATAAGCAAATTATTTATAATTAAAAAATTTATTGAGAATATTTGTATGGCGCCGTTCGTCTGGATTTAGACGGATACGTTTATACAAAGCAACTAAGAATGTTTAATGCGTGAATAAATTCAGCAACTCCCATGTATTATAAGGGTTGTTTTACAGAACCGAATGAAAAGAGCCTTTCATACATTAGTGGACATTTGTGAATCTTCATAAAAGATAGCACGCCTCTTTGATGTCGATCAATTAAATTTAAATATACAAAGATTTAACAGAACGAAGAACAGACGTCAGAGTTGTCTACTGTCAGTCTTGCATCAGGTTATGAAACTTGGATTTTCGAGGATTGTTCAAGACAGCCAAGAATTGGTTATATTCACACAAGGATCCTCAGTCTACAAAGTTTACTAAATAATACTTGAGATGAGTTCAGGAATCTTATAGATGAGCAGGTAGTTTGATGTTGATAGTAAGAATACATTTTAACAATTATTTTTAACCGATAAGAACATATCCACCGCTTAGACTATGAACGGGATAAATCCACTTTTTTTCTTCAAAAATTGACTTGGCCTTTTTGCTAGGTCAAAAAATGCCCCTCCCCAAATATTTTTAAAAACGTTAAAATCAAGCTAGAAATATTTCTGGGATAATGTTATACTTTTAATGTTGCTCTTCCACAATTTGATTAAAGGGATTTTGATTTATTTATGTATTTAGAGTATACATACATACATAGAACTAACAGAAGATTCCAACACGAAACGCTGGTTTAAAATAAGTGAAAAAATATAATGGCAACGAATTTGAGCACCTGGGTGAACTCTTTTCCACCAATTCAGGGCACCTACAGGGCTTGATTAGGAGCGACCTATATATTAACATATAAATGATTGCTTACTTTATTTATACTTAACTTTATTTTATGTATACATTTTATTCATACATTGTTACATAATACTATAATTTATTTATATATAATTTTCATTAATTCATCATTTTATCTTGTGAGCATTAATATTCAAATTGATAAATAAAAAATATAAAGATTTTTTATAATAAAATTATATACTAACAATAAGTCATCACGTTTATGTCGTCCATATGTATTATATTAAAAACTGGATTAAATTTAAATTGTACTTCAGTTAAAATCCACTCTCTTTCTAGTAAGATCAGCTTTTAGCTAACGCAGCAGAGGAAAAGTGACGATGCTTTAAATTAACATCTGCTTTGACTTTTAAACTGATATTGGTCTTGGATCAAATAGATCGTTGTTGAACCCAATGAAGCATGGATATTCTGATTTAAAACATAAGTTATGAATGACAAGACAGGGCATTCTTGAAGTAAGATAAAGTGCAGTGCGATGGGGATGTAATACAGTGTATGTGTTGTGATTTATATAGAAACAATGTGGAAGTTGCTTTCCATGAATCAGAGTTATCGTGTGAAAGACTACGTGATGCCGTTTATCATCTCGAGTATAACAATGCATTACATATATACATATTTGCCTTACTCCATTGCTTGTTTCAGTATTTTACTATTACGTTGGAAAAAATAAGCCTTCAAGACGCTGAAAATATTTTATCAGATCTCATTATTATATGCATTGTGTGGTACAAGTTCACCTATAGAACGGCTCTGCTTGAATTCAATATGTGCAATAGTGTAATGAGAGGGTGTGTCTGCGGTTCGTATACAAATAGAGTTGGTGTACACCAATAGTACAAAACTCTATTCGTATGCGCACCAATACTATCAGCAGCTGTAGCAGCACTCACTAAAGCTTGGGAATCCTAATAGATTTGCTTTACTGTACTTTTGATCGTTTTTTTGTTAATTAGTGCTTCACCCGAGGCTCAGACGAGGCATTAACTCTACTATCGTATTTACGGTGTACGTTTACGGTGACGTATGCCTGGGAATCCATTACTTTACACACTCTTATTACACTATTATATTGAATAAAAATCATACCTATTACAATCCAGGAAATCAGCGTAAAATATCTTCTAATTCAATATTTTTTTAGATTTTTTAGATCTTTTTGAGGGTCAAAATATAAGGGTTGCGTATTTTGTAATATTTGATAACTTCTTATAATTGTCATGTATTAATTTGTATAAAATTATGATATCTATGAACCAAGTTAGTATTTAATAAAACAAAAATATGTTTTTTTAATACTTTTATTTGCAAAAGAATTAGTTGCACGCTGATATAGGACTCTCCAATATAATAGAATTGAAAAATAAAACATTGACATACATAACCTCGTTTATATAATATTAGTTACATCATATAAAGGAGCAAAAAATATATTTTGCATTGCCTGATCGCACACGAAAATGTCTCAATTTATACTTTTTACTTTGTTGCGAGAGTTGAACACATTTTAAACAATAAAATGTTCGCAATTCATAAGAGAATGTGTGGTTGCGTGAGAAATATCTATTATTACATTATCGCATGATTCAAAACAAATATTTGCCGAGGAATCGAATCGTAAGGTTGGTTGTATTTTTTTTTTAAATTTCAGAGATTAATATTTATTACTTTGGATAGTGCGAGCTTACACAAACACAATGGGGGTATAATTTTGAAAAGCTCAGCTTGCAGTGTGTAATTGTAGCTAGTTTATCGCTAAACGAGGCCTGAAAAAAGCGTTGAAGTACTTGTAAAGCGGCATTTCAGACTGAATGTAAAGGCTGGTTTATCTGTGAAACGAGCCGGAAGGGATGTCCAGTTAAACCACCCTACATTTAAATACACTATAACTACAACGACAAAAAATATGTACATTTATATATTGCGATATCACTCATCATACTATTAGCGGCGCTATTTTTAAAAAAACCTCTTTGTATTTTAAAAAAAAAATCCGTACTTTTATTCATTCTTAAAAATGTTCAAGATTTAGGTAAGTCGTGGTTGTGGTGTTTCCTTTCAGCAACGAATATGTGATGGATGTGACAGAAATGAAATGCACGCAATGCCAACAACCACCCTTATGTAACTATACTAATATTAATAAATTAACAGGGGCGTGTTGCACCCCTTATATCATTCATCACCACCCACCACATCACACACTATGAAGCCTTTATTAAATTGCGATGCTTAACGACTATTACCACAAACATCAGGCATCAGACTAAATCATTTTCATACATACCGAATATCGCTTTAAAATATGAGTAGCCAATCAAAAGATATAGATACATAAAGTCAATTTTTAATTATATAAAAAAATTCTAATTGATTATAAGTCTACCCTATTTATCTTGTTAATGTTAGTTTATTCTCAATTATTTTTATCAAAATATACATTTAGATATAAAAATATTTATATATTTTGTACACACAAGTTTAAAGATCCTATTAGACTACACTTTTGTATTATAGAAAATGACTCCCTAACTACGATAAAATTAACTAACCTAACCTTACTGTGATTAAACTACACATTTTAATTAATTTATTTATATACGGCACGAAGGGATTTTTGAGAAGGTTTTACACATTTTGGTTTTTAAGGCGCAACAACGTGAGAATTCATTAATTGCCTTAATATTTACCATTCAATCCAGGAAATCAGAGTAAGCCTGCATGAAGAAGATGGGCTTTTTTACAAATTTTGGTTTTAAGACACAACAACTTGTTAATTCTTCTGTCGGTGATCTTAACTATTACTAGTTACACAGGTCACCGACTTCATAATCAGTATTTACCTTACAATACAGGAAATCAGAGAAAACCTGGATCAAGGATCGATTGGGATTTTATTAATATTATTCCCGATCTCCTAATCGTTACAACAGATGATTTTTTTTTAATCGAACGGGATTTATTAAATACTACTACTACTTAGTGACTAAACATGCCTTTAATTCATAATGACATTAGATACAAATTAATAGTATTTGGGGTTGAAAGTTTAATTTCGAAAATATGAAGATCAATGTTCAACTGTTCTTATGAGTTCTCAGTACATAATGTGAGTTTTTCATATTTACGTGACTTATATTCCAGGTTTGTTTTTGACTTCATGAATGATTCAATGCTTGTGGGTGGTTCACTTTACCCACCCACAACGTGGATGGGGTGGTAAATCGCTCACTATCAATCAGAGACCGAGACGTAGACGTTTTTTTCTAACTCCTTTATTTTTTATGGCTGTATAAATGTTGCCAGATTAAATTGTAAAGACATTTGTAAGTGTCAAAAGCGATTCTGCTACACGCGTATAATTCAATCGGGCTACATTTACATATACAAATTATTACTTACGGTCACTACGGGGTTTAATATGCATCATTTACATACCTGAAAATATAAGAAAAAATATGTTAAAATTTATGAAGTGAAGCAGGGATCAAATTACAGGTAATATCAATTTTCTGAGATGAAATGCAACAGTTCCATAGGGAAATTGTCTACAGGATGACAATAATTGAAAGCCTTTGACAGCGTATCATTGTCAATTACCCTGCAGCTATTTCACGAGTTAAAACATATACACTGTTCATTAAATATTGCATACTTTTTATAGTAAAATATATTAGTACTACATAAATAACAGTTAAAACTGTAATTTTATCAAATTTTACAGTCACTAGAATAAAGTTGGATATAATAATCATAATACGGAGTAAGATTATAACATTATGAGAAATGTAAATAAAATCATATTTTCTCCAAATAATAATTTTTTTATCTCAATAATATACTAAGTAATGTAGACAATTTTATATTTAGATGAAAATTTGTATGAAATATTTTAAATCATAGTTATTTAGTTTAAATTAATGTATGCAGAAAATCTGTTGATGAATTAATAGACCAGATCAAGGGTTAAGGTATTTGGCTACAAATACTGTGGGTTCAAATCCCGATCATGTAAAAAAATGATTTTATCGGTAATTTAGACTGGGAGATCGGGAATAATATTAATGAAATCCCGATTGATAGACTTGATCCAGGTTTACTCTGATATCCTGGATTGTAATAACCTGTGTAACTAGTAATGGTTAACACGTTGTTGTGTCTAAAAAACCATAATTTGTAAAAACCTTATTCAGAAGCCAAAATCCGCCTAGTGGTAGAATTGTTATAGAAATATTTTTTTAGAGGAAAGCGATATATACTGAGAAGAAGATACCCGTATAATATAATGTTCAAAGGATAATTTCCCGTTTACGACAATATAAAAAAGGAGTGATCTCATTATCAAAGTCGTTGTTTGAATAAAAAAAGCTTGTTCGTATATTCGGTATTCTCTTGACAATGGAGACAAATTACCCGTTCCATAGGTTCTGCAAAGTTTTTCTCTTGGATTCGAAGAAATCGGTAATCGATAGGTTTTCAACGTACGTGGAAATTTCCGGCGATTCGTATTTTCGTTACCGATATTGGAAGAGGAAAAATAAATAAAACGTGGAAGAGGAATGGGACAGAGAAAAGGAGCGATCCTGAGAAACAGAAAGGCTGTGTGACGAAATAGAATTCGTAGACACGGTGTCGACCTCTTGGGAAATAATTCAAGTAATAATTTCTTCACCTTCCAAAAAGGACACACGCACGTATACATACATTTAACCCCCGGTGGGCAAGTGGATATACGAAGAATTTAAATATTCAAATATATCCATATTAATATTTTAATATATATTCAATGATAATTTATTTAAAACTCTCGCTATACTAAAAAAGCTTTATGTGGATATTGTATATGCACATATATAGTTGCATTTTATTAATAATAAATACACATATTTATAATTCATATGTTTATTTACAAATTTCATTATAATTATAATATAAATTTAAAAAATATAAAAAACCTCTACTCTTTGGGTTGTATTCAATAGATTAGTCTAAAGTAATGGATTCCCAGGCATACGTCAAATGTGTGGATTAAAAGCCATACTTTAAAAAGACTATTAATGGAATGACCGCTAAATTGTTATAAATATATATTTATTTATTATATACATTTTATAAATATTTTTGTGACTCTTTAAATATCCAAAATTTTAAAATGAAAAATGAGGAAGTACACTTGTACTTAAGTAATGGATTCCTAGGCATACGCCATCGTAAATACGATAGTAGACTTATTTAGCTACACTTGTGATCGGTTTTTTGTAGTTAATGCCTCGTCTGAGCCTCGGGCGAGGCACTAATTAACAAAAAACCGATCAAAAGTATAGCAAAGCAACGCTATTACCGTCTTTACGGTGTTCTTTTACAGCGACGCACGCCTAGGAATCCCAAGCCTAATGAAAGTGTGTCAGTGAGTCGTGATAGAGCTATTAGTATTGGTGCGTGTAGGGATAGACTAGAGCTTGGTGGTGTACAAGCATACGCACCGCATGCATACACTCTCATTACACTATTTTATTTAATACGGCTCTTTGTTTCATATTTCTGTAGAGCAAATATATTTTAGACACGCGTAGACACAAACGTCTCTGATTGGTGATATTGTAACCTAATTGTGTTATACATATGTATCTACTTTATCACGGTCGTGTCTTAAGTTTGACATTTTCACTATGGATATTATGAGAAACTGAAAATTTTATTCTAAATACATAATAGTGTAATAAGAGTGAGTTAGTGAGTTTTGACATATGGTGTGTGTTCGAATAGACATGGCTGTATTCGCATACGCACCGCACGCATACACTCTCATAACACTATTATTAAGAAAAGTTAAAAATACTAATTGATAAAGTAAAACGGAAATGTGATAAAGTGATGATTGTACAAACTATGCATTAATTATGAAGATAGGTGAGGTTTTGAAATGTATAAATAATGGGGGTGTGTCTTAAGCAGTAGTGCAGATCCTGGCAATAAATCCTGGACATGGCTGCAACGACCCTTGACCACTGAGGGGTGAATCACGGGTCGTCTTCCTACCCTTATTCTGTATGGCTGGGTCGGCCATCTTGTCTCCTCTTCCACATACGTTATTATACCATCATAACTTTGTTGAAAATTATGACAACGAATTAACATTATATCAATAAAGTGTTGGAATTTAAATAATATAAATACCAAATAGTGAATAAAATAAATTTGAGTTATATTAACGCTGGAAAATCTAAATATTGCGGATAGAACTCATCATATTCCCTAAGACTGGGGTGAGAGTAAATATTGATAACAAATATCCAACCCCAATTTGCCAAGGACTAATTCACGAATACGGCCTACATTTTGTACAGGAAAAATACGTAATATTAATTTTGGTGCCCTCTTCTCGGTGTTCCGCTTTAGAAAAGGTCTACTTTCAAACAAGTTCAATTCAGAAGCTTCGAAGAGCAATTTTGACGGTTGAATAAATCACAAGAGGAATTGAATCGAGAATTCAACTGATTCGTTACACACAATTGTCACGATAGGAAATCTAATCAAAAATGTTGTTTTGCAACCTTTAAATTTATATATTTAACTACAAAAGAATAAAAACTTAAAGTAAGCGCAATTCATGAATACCACAATGATAATAATTTAAAGTAATACACTATCTTCATTCAACGAAAAACTTTATGCATTTCGCGAGGGGAAGAAACCCGAGTGTAATTATTCTGCCTTTTGTTTTTTCAGAAATGAATAAACCCTTTGTTGAAGTTGGTGTTGTCAGTTGATTTATTAACATTTTACAAAAATATTCTTAGCTGGATTAAGATGATATTAGCAATGAGCTGAGGCAAGAGGAAAAAGTTGAAGATTTGCTGAACTTTCAATGGGTGACCGATGGCCAGTCACTTGCACGAGGACTTTTTAGAGGACTTCGGACTTCTAACAACAGATTCTCAACATTTTGAAATATATATTTTTTTAAATAAAAGGAGTTTTTAATTGGTTAATGAACCTGAATTATTAATTTGACATAAAATGTGCTATAATGAGATTGTGAAAAGGTTTTATCGCAACATGATTCGTTCCTATAGGAATATACATAAAGTCCTTCTAAAGATCTAGTAAGTTTAGGTTAACTAGTAATGTAAGGTTATACTCGATTCAAATTTGGTTTCATCCAAGCAATATGTTATTTAGTTTTAAGCATAATACTTTGTAATTATTTTTGTTAATGTAGAGTCTTTTAAGAGAGATGTTTATTAACTAAAAATGACAGGAGCAAAGATTATATTATATTGTGTTTATAATTTTTTGATTCAACTTCGAGGATGTCTCGAGTTTGCCATTTGTACTATTTGTAGAAAAAAATAATATTCTGTGATGACATGCGTATAAAATGAAACATATTATTTTACCCACAATTTCCATTAAACATGAAATAAATAATAGTTGTAAAAGTGTTTTTATTTTTCCCCCAAATACTTTTTATTATTTAATATCTAACCTCTAGTATCAATTTTTTAAATTAAAATTCTCACATTAGTGATAGATAAAAATATTTTTATAATCTTTAACCTAAGTCTAATAAAGATATTTTGTATTATCAAACTATGCAGAATTTAAATTAAATTGTAACCATATGTAAGGTTATGATTAATCATCCAAATTTTTATTCAGTTGATTCGTTTAAAAACATACTTTTGAATTAGGTATAATTACATCACTAATAATAAATTTGGTATTTAAAACCATGCACCAAAATTGTCGAAATTTTAAGAGTGAATAAATACCGCATAATTTTCCAAATCATCTGAAATATGGACTAAAAATATATTAAGTGAATCTTTGAGTTTTTATGTATTATATATTTCCATCGAATAAAATCAATAAAGAATATGTCTAGAGTGTCTTGTGTTTCGTGTCAAACTATAAAATAAGTGACAAATACGTGGTTGAAAAATCTCCCAGAATTATGAGCTTTAATCTCAAACCTTTTTGTCAACAAGCTTCGCTCTGATTTTAATTTAATCGACAAAAAGATTGAGGACCCCTGTTCGATAGCTGAAATGGCACATTCAAGAGTGGTTGCTTCCGTCAAGTATGGAATGGTATGAAAAGGGTCGGACTAAGTTCAATATAGCTGACATGTCATCAACAGGGACGGACTAAGATGATCATCAATTACAATCAAACTAACTGCAAGATATTACATCACCTAGCTTAATATATAGGTGTATAATAAATCAATCAGCTAATATTAAATATATATATATTTTTATGCGAAGGAAGATAATAAACGCGAGGAAGAGAATGTACGTGGTGTCCATTACCTGATGAAATATGTGATGAAAGTGACTCCTCAAGCAATACTCGGGGACAAATGGAATAAATGAATAAGTCCGACGAAATAATATCACGGGAAGAGATTTTTTATTAAAAAAAGAGGACGACGTAGGAATATATATGAATTACTGAAAAAAGAGGTGGATTCTGCGTGAACCAAAAATATGAGCTTACATTTCATTCGAAAAAGTAATACAATTTTAATATAAGTTTCGATGAGGAAACTGTCGTTCGGTCATTCAACCGAGAATTTTTTGATAAAGATCTATTTAACATGACATGTTTAAACTACAGTTTTATATAATTTTTTTCATTTTATATACAGGTTTTTCACCTCGAATTTCAAAACAACCCTTGACGAATTTCCATTAATTAAATATTTTTGACTCTATAATAAATACATAAAATAGTGTCACTGTAAAGATTTGAAAGCATCTTAGGTCAATCACAACCTTATTTTAATCAAAACATGAATTTGGCTTTAGTAAGTTTGTATTGATATAAAAGTCACGAATAATAAATAATTATACCGGGATAATAAATATCTTTATAATTATTTAAAATTTAATATTTGAGTACACACTACATCGTATTAAAACTGGAAACTAAATTAAAATATATAAAAATGGACTTCTTTAACGTTCTTGTTGTGAAACTTGAAAAAAGCATATATTTTTTTATTAATTAAAAATATTAGTAGTGATTTATGAAACGATTTTTGGGCGACCATCTTGGAATCAGTTGTTTCTGTAAAGTACTCAGTAGTGACTTATGTATTGTATCTGTTATATGTTATTAATATTATTTAATATTTTTTCGCTTATATTTGCGATACTCTACTACCCCCTAAAATATTCTCAGTTATTTCAAGTCCACCCTGTAAATTGATTCAAAGATTTTTTTCATATATATCATCATCATCATCAGTTTCTGCGGATGACTAAAGCTTGGGTTTGCTAGGCGTGCGTCGCCGTAAACATACACCGTAAAGACGGTAATAGAGTTGCTTTGCTGTACTTTAGATTGTTTTTTTTGTTAATTAGTGCCTCGCCCGAGGCTCAGACGAGGCATTAACTAAAAAAACCGATCTTAAGTGTATTTGAGTAACTCTACTATCGTATTTACGGTGACATATGCCTGGGATTCCATTAATTCCTCAACAAATTTTATACAAATAAATATTGATAAAAAATTTTTTTTCGTCATTTTCGATTTCATTATTAATTATAAAAAATACTCATTAACCTCCCCTATAAATATTTTTATTGATTAAGAATCCACAATATCGAAATTCCATAAAACCCTTCAGATTTTCTTTTATCAGAAGCATTAAGGTTATTAATATTCTTTTAAATTTCATATCAAAAGTTATCATTTATCATTTTTACACCTACTTTTTCACATTTTTATGAGACATTGCAGAAAAAATACTCACATCAAATCTACGCTTTCCAATATGAAATATTAAATAGCCGCATTATTAGCAGATTATATGTAGAAATATACCCATCTAACAATCTGCACGATTAGTAATTTATTTTAGGGTGAGATATGTATGTATAAATGTTAGTAGTCGAATGTATACTGAGACATCTCAATATAAAATGTTGTGGAATTTTCATCAAATTAATTTCTTTGACTATGGAATTCCTCCCAGACATCAAAACTATCAGCATATATTTTTATACATTTAAATTGTTTTAAAATAACATTCTTTTCTTGTTATCTGTATAGTAGGCAGCGGTGGCATATCGAGTAGTGTGCAGATGTTATGGCGCATGCGCACAACAATACAGCAGCCCTCACCACCCCCTCGAAGTCTCCATCCACCCCATGAAGTCACCACCCCTCATAGGAACGCAGACACGTATCCTCCTGACCGTTCTTGACCTGGTTTTCCTCAAAGAGCATCGCTTTCTTTGTGCACCCGCTAAAACTAAACTGATGCATTTTTAAATTATTATGCGACACAAAATATCACACATCAGCAATTGTCAATTGTCAATGTCAATTGTCAATGTGTCTGTGTTAAATACCGTCATTAACAAACTACGGGTAAAATGTATGGGCCCGAATTAAAATAGAGGCCTTCGAATTAATTCTAAGCCGGGTGGAGCATCTATCACCACCACCACCCCCAACCCCCATACAACAATTACGGAACGTAATTTTTGTTGTGTAATACTCGCGTCCGGATTTTTCTCTAGTGTGTAATATTTTTGTATTTTTTTTATCTTTTCAGTCCATGATGATGATAAATGTTTTCCGTTTAATGACCGAGCTGTCTGGGGGCGATAAAATAGGCGCTTTCAGGAAGAGTTTATTTAGGAAAACTACACAGTTTAACGATGCTTTAAATTAAATTAGCATTCAAAGAATAATGACTAAAGAGCTTAATGTCATAATTCATAAAAGGCTCTTATTATTTCACAAATAAATCCGTTTAAAACGAACATCTTTTATGCAATAAGATATTAATTCAGTTAAATTTGAAATCAATCATTCAAACATACCCCTTAATAAATAAATATTATATAATCGATTATTTTACACTCAAAAACAAATAAATTTAAAAATAATTACATGTGAAATTAAATATAAAATTACTAATGGAAAAATCTAAGATAAAACAAATGGAATAAAAATTAGCAGAATTTGAAATTGAAAATATTTTATTGGTAGTGAAAAACCGATTGATGTTAATTTTTTTAAATAACCACGCAATACATAATTCGTCTCCATATATTACTATTATTTTAAAAAATATATTCCATTAAAATATAATAACTTTGAGTCATAAAAGAGAAATAAATTGTTTACATATATTTTATTACTTTTTAAAACAAAATATTCATTAAGTATAACAGTCAGTACTAAATACTTCACAGAAAGCAACTTCTAAGATGGTGGCCCAAACTAGATATCAAAAGCCCTACATACATATATTTTTAATTATTTCTTGTGATACCCTACCATCCCCTAAAATATGCTCAGTTAATTCAAGTCCACCCTGTATGTACATATTATTATAGGACAACAATTAAATTTAAAAAATCCATGGTTTAAATGTATAGTCTCGTTGAAATGAGAATTGTGCTATAGTGTAAAATTTTAAATATCCTTTTACGGCGACCGTACAATAAAATGGCCATAATTTGACACTGAAGCTGAGAATTCTTCAGCAAACGAAGAAGTACTCTTTGTTACGACCGGCCACTAAAAAGAATAATAATAAAATATGTGATAAAGTATATCAAAATAAGCTTTGTCACATGAGATATTTTCACTAAGTATGCTTTCAAGATAAATAACCGTTTTTATAAATAATTAAAAGGCAAGCGGGTTCAGTGAACCTCACACGAAATTATTATATCGAGGGTCTTTTTTGTGTACCTACTTTCAGAAAGGAAACTCCACAAGAGCTGCGGTGGAAGAGAAGCAAAGCCAAGCTATTTGAAGACGGTCAAAATTAATTAGCGAATATAAGAGAAAACAATGAAAGGTTGCCGCAAACAATAACGACGCTAAAAAATATAGTGACAAAGAGAAATTTAACTAATTATATTTTGACCGAAATATTCATACAATCAGTGTTATTCATATTCAAAATTTAATAATTATAACATGTGTGTAAATCGATGGTCAAAATCATAAAAGTAATACGTCCACATTTAGAGTTAATTTACGTTACATATATAAGATAACAAATAAAATTGGACATATTACTTTTCTACTTTTAATCATCGATATTTTTATTATCAGTTGTTAGAAAACTATGCATTATTTTCAAATTGTCTGAATAAAATTATATCGCGAATGGCCGCAATTGGTTACACCAGAAAATTATAATTTATATAACCAATGACCATCATTCTCCCTTTGTTTATTTCTACAAATATAATAAACAATATCATATTTTAATTACAGTATTTTTTAAAAGTCTGAGCATAAATTTCAAATATTAGACAGAAGCAGAGATTTTTATAAAATGCGTTTATAAATTTTTGCTATGTAACTAATCAAGATCGTAAGTGCATTTGCTCTACAAACATAAGAAATAAATAATATTGATAACTGTGATGATAAGCGTATAAAATTAAACATACCAATTTATTTTAACCCAGAATTTCAATTCAACGTGAAATAAATAATATTTGTAAATGGGTTTTTATTGTTCGCCCGATACTTATTTTGATGTAATCTCCAAACTTCCATATTAAATAAAAATGTTATAAAAATTCTCATTTTATTTAAAGGTAAAAAGATTTGTATACTCTGTACACTTAAGTCTAATTAATAAGATGTTTTGTATTATCAATCAATGTAAAATTACATGAAATAAATAATACAATCGCAAATTTATAAAAATAAATATGTATATTCTAATAAAAAACATCGATGGTGAAAAATTATTCGGTATTTTAAAAGCCACATTTTTTCCGAACAAGCCTATTAAAAGTTCGTCTGGGATTTACAGCTTTTGTTCGCCTCCATAATAAAAAAAAAACACCGACGACCAATCTCTAAAATATGTAGTTATAAAATGTACGGTTACTCTGTGTCGTGAAAAACTTATATTTATAACAATGACGGAAAAAAACCCACCGCAGAGTTTATATGCGGTCTTGGAGTTGTTAAAATATTGCGTCGTATAAAATCTGATATCGATCAAATTAACTGCATAATAAACTTTAATGCTATCACTTGAGGGCTGAACTTATATAGTTGTTTAACTAACTTATACTATAAAACCTTCTTCCTGTAAAATATGTCAAGCGGGGAAAAGGACACAAGATAAAAACATTTACAAACAAATGGACACTGTTTATTACAATACACAATAACATTATTTTATTTATTCATTTCTCATTCGTCAAGAAGGTTTACTTCGATTAATATATTATAAATCAAATACCCTGTTTAGAATAATATTATTAATACAGAATAAAAAAATACGTTGTAAGTAAAAACACGATATTTCTAATGAGTTTACCTCTGGATAATTTTTATATTGGAATTAAATATGTATGTACAAATGTATGATGATAAAATTTTACTCATTGCTTACGATATGAAGATTTATTTATTTCTTATTGTATTATTGTTGTATTAAAACTAGCATAAGCAGTGTAATAGCTCAGGGAGTAAGTCGCGTGGCTACAAATACTGTGGTCATGGATTCAAAACCCACTCAAGTCTAGAATTTTTAATTTGATTTGATCGGTTATTACGACTGGGAGATCGGGACTAATATTAATAAAATCACCTTGATCCAGGTTAATTGTGACCTGTGTAACTAGTAATAGTTAAGATAACCGACAGAAAATGAAATAACACGTTGTCTAAAAAACCCTCGGCGCGTATATGAATAAATAAATAAAAAACATTTTTATTAAAAATTATCTACCTATTTATTAGGAAAATGGCTGGTCTACTGTGTTTTTAGTCGATTTATTCAATGAAAATGAAAGGTTTCGTACAAGTTAAGGCTTCGACTTTGAAAGCAAACGAGACGCTACGGTATTAAATAATTCTTATATGTGACCATTTTATAAAGGATATATTAGCGGTTATATTATACTTTTTGAACTGGGTCTTCTTTAAGAGTATATTGAGGGGTGGTAGGCAGGCTTTGAATGACCCTAGGGGTCGTATAAATGTTTGTGGAACCATCAAGAGAAATTAGATTACCACAACCATCATCACCACTGCTCAAATAAGACCTCTGTCGTGTCTTTTTTGCCTGAGAAATAAATTTACTTTTATCTTTTATGCATGTGCAAAACGACCCAAATTAAATACAAACAATTCCATCCAAGAAACCTATAAAGATCGAGTATAATTTTATAAAATGTTTTTAAATAATACACAGAATAATCGGTACAATCACTCGAAAATGAAAAGCTTTTACAATGAATGAATGTACAACCTATTCAAGACTTAAATATAAAAAAGCGTAGTAAAATATAATAATTTTCCTCATACTAATTGTTCTTTAGACAGAATGGGACGATAAGTAAGTACAATATTATATAAAAGAAGCAGCGTGGAATAAAAACCTTACTTTCTTGGTGTTTTTAATTAAAAATTTAACGCTGATGAACTTGTTACTTAAGTCTCTTGCTCTATCGTGTAAACAAAGCAAGAATATTTATACAATGTTTAATTCACAGAATAAAACACTCAAAAGGTTTACGATGTTAATTAAAAAATATATTGAAAACCATTCCAATTAATTATTATTTTAGAAGATTATGTATTAGACAAGATAGACTTTTCGTAAATGAGAATAATTCCTAATAATGAAAGTTTTGTAGAGCAAAAAAACTGTGAGCTTTCTACATCAGAATCAAGATTAACGAACCATTAATATTTAATAATAAAAAAAATGTAGTAATCATAGACATTTGTGATAATTTATTTCGCTTCTGCAAATCTACTCTAAAATTCAAAATTTTATCTACAAAATATAAGCAATATACATTACACTACACAGTTTGGATATCCTTTACGCTTGCATTAATTTTCATTTCAATTAATATAAATATTGAATTACAATGGATTATTATAACTGCGACAAATGAGTGACCAAAATTTTTTGTCCGGTATAAAAATATTTTGTGAATTCGTATGTGAAGATTTTGAACCATGAATGTATGTATGTAAAATTCATTAGAAAAGTTTAATAAATAATATTTTAGTATTGATATTTACTTAATAGTGATAGTATCTTCCTGGCACAAGGCCAAGGAAATGTCATGAACAGGCGCTTTGAATCAGTTTAATCCTGTGTATTCAGAAATCAATACAGCAGACGTATACATATATATTATAATCCGACCATAAGGGTGGATTCACAACCCTTAAATCGTTTAATATATCATTAAAAAGAGTTTCCAGTGTAAGGAAATAGGGAAGACGCATTGAATGTGGGAACGGGGAGCAGCTGGTTATTTACTTTAGTGGAGGGTGTGGCAGGTGAATATTCAGTAATGTAATTGGGGGGCTTAAGAATAATTAAATGTCACTAATTAGGAACTTGGGACAACAAAAGAACAAAATACAAGGAGCTAAATTGAGCGAAAGAGCAAAGTGCATTCTCCCTACGATTATAATATGCTTACACTGACGTGATAATTTAATGAAAAACTTTTACAATTACAACACCCACGAAAATTGCGACGACAGATAATATAAATAAACCAATTTACTAAATAATCATTGAAAATAATAACCGCAATAAAAAAATCTTAATACAATGTTGGACCTAGAGAAATGAGGATATTATTATAGAGATCGGACCTATCTAGACAAATATTTATTCATATTAATTGCGAATTGATTATTTTAACGTGAGATTTTAAATAATACAGAAAGATTATATATAACAAAAAATATGCCGTATTTACATTCCGAGGTTGTGTAGTAATATTTAATGGATATATATATATATATATATATATATATATATATATATATATATATATATATATATATATATATATCTCCATAATAATTTCACATATTAATATGATGTAAAATACTATTTAAAATATAATAAACCACAGACCCGAAAATTAACGAGTGCCTTAGTAAAGAATAATTGATTGGTTTGTCTCTATCAATAGTGAATTTAATATAATTTTTAGATATAGCTATGTTTTACAAATGATCTTTTAAGCTTTAAATCGCATCGCGGTATCCATATGTTAAAAATACTATAGTCATATTTATATATAATTACACAATATAAAACATATTTCCAAATATTTAAAAAAAAATAATCGCGTGTTTGTAAAGTGTTTTGATTTACTTTGAGTCAGTCATATTACGTATCTTAAAAGCTTGTGTGGGTTCAATGAATAATTATAAATATATTTTACAAAGTACTTTCAATATCTCAGTGCAATTGAAAGGGTAGTTGAATGGGTTTTTATTTCAAAAATAAGTAGTCGTATATGGTGTTTAACGAGGTTCCATTCCGAACGTGTCCCTTTGATTGTGTAGTGCACGTGTCCGTCCACGTGTATGACCACGTGTACAGTCTTCTCGTATAATACACTACCACCATTCAATATTTAGAACAAAGATAAAAATATATTATATGATTAATGTTTAATCGATATAAGCAATCAGGTGAAAAAATAAAATATACAAATTAATAAATTATTTAATGCCACAAGGAATGTGGTTTTATTGATATAATATTGGGGTTGGATGGAAAACACAATCTTGAATTGGTCGGTTATGCGACAGAAAAATATATAGGAATTCAGTTGAATTACCTCATCTAAGATCGATCGACCTTAATTTGATACGTTTTTTTTATCCTTTCAGTCCTTATTTATTTGTATATATATAAGAGAAATATATTTTGGTTTAGAAAATACAAGGCAATTGAATTGATGTGATTTAATTTGTGTATTTCTCTCCTTATAAAAAACCCCACTGGAACTTGAAGCTGCCGATAAAAAATATACACTTTTCAATGATAGATATTGCACACCTTTTTATATTTAATTTGTATCTCCCGAAAACACGAGTTTCTGCGAATGAATGTTTAAACTCTTCATTTAAAGATAATTAAATTGACAACGCAAACAGGGTTTTATTCGAGACACGCAATAATCTATACGGGGCGGACGATTCACCCCATTAATATTCATCTGTTTAAATTTTTTATTAAAATTAATGACAAGGGTGTGGTGTAGGTCCCCTTGGCGCTACGCCCCATTCTCTATGGCTAATGGACCGCCCCTTCTCTCTCGTCCACTCGAAAAATTAAGCGCGAATTATTGATTATTTTGCCAAATTCTCTCTGGCAAATTGTGTTTTTACAGAGAAATGCCTTTCAGGTGGACGAGAGTGTAAAAACACTCCCATAAAGTGGAGGGAGGGCACAAAAAATACTGCCATAAAAAAGGGGACCGATTCTTTTTATTTCTTGAGTCACAAATTCGCTGATATTGTTTATGGAGTTTTCACTTCGATATTTTTCATCACCGATAATATTGAAATTTAAAATACCTTTAAAAATAATATCTTTAGAAAAAAGAACAACTCAAATAACTAACAATCTTCTCAGATTATTTTATTACGATAATTGTCAATCAATTAATTTAATTAATATGAAATTAAATATGTAATATAATAACAGTTACCGATTTTTTAAATACCAATGAGCTTATGTTTGTATGTATATAAAGGTGCCAATAATACTTTATATATATATCTTCAAAAATATAGGAGACGATGTTGAATTTGGCACCAAAGGTCGATGCTTCTACCGCTCGTACTGTTTATTTGTCGATCTTTCTAATAATATTCAATTAATAAGATAAAGTGCATAATTAAAATATGCTTGTCTAACCTAATCGAAAGTTTTTCTAAGAAAAATATTGTTGGTCTTGTGTGTCGGATTTTAGTGACTTGTGGTTGTGATTTTAGTGACTTGGTTAGTAATTGCAGGTGGCCACAGCTCACGTTTGTGTGAAGTATATGTTTAATATGCGCATGTAGTAGTGCCGACCATATTCCTATGTATGAAAACATTACGCATGACACTTATAAATTCATTGCATTCTAATAATTCAATATAGCACTTGTTTCAAAACAGTTAAAAATAAAAGTCATAACTAATTTTATAAATATGGAAGGCAGGTATCAAAAATCATAATAAACCAATTCAAAATTTTGAATTTGTTTTAAATTTTATATATTTATTTTAATAAAGAAAAAGCCAATAATTTTCGAATTTTAGAGACTAATAATAGTAACAGGTGGCCACAGGCCGAGTTTGTGTAAAGTATATGTATAGTATGCGCATGTATAATTGAAAACCACTTATAAATCAATGGGCAAATTTTTAAAACTTTATTATTGAGAGATTCTCCCAACTATGCTTAAATTTAACGAATACATATTGAGAAGTAAAGTATATTTTTCTTCGGATATAAACGCAGTTATTTAAAAATAGTGTAAGATCGTATTAAATGTGTATTCGATTTGGAAAGTTGGGTCCTAACAAGGGACACATAACGATGTGAAACTGAAAAGCAGGCCTCGTTACGAATTTGTGTTTTAAGCAGCATAAGAAGATATATAGAAACGAGTTTAGTATGGGCTGAAAGCAAGTGCCAACTTAATTATAAGTTGTGGTACTGAACAAACAGGCGTTAAGTTTTGCACACCCTTTGGTGGTTTTCAGGCCCACGTGTCTCGACAAACTCGTTCACGTGTTCAACATCAACAAATCTGACAACTTTTAAATACTATTTCCTATTCAAATATGTGTTGTACCGAGAGAGAAGGGATGACCTGATTTACACTGAAATACATACATATTTTGCCATTTTTCATCAGATTTTAATTTAAATAAAAAAAAACGACGCCTTCCCTATTGGCGGGAGTCCCTTTATAAGGGGTTGGCCAGGCCACCTTGGCCTTTACGGGAGAATATAGTAGAGATGGTTTCCCAGGCCACCACACAGCAATGAGTACTTAAGATCTAGTTTGCTAAGCTAGATCTACCAAGTGACTCCGGTGCCGTGAATCGAACCCGGGAGTCTTCACTCACGAATCCGTCACACTAACCACTGGGCCACAAGGCGGCTCCAAGATTTTAATTTTTCTCTTTGAATTTACCATTATGGCAATCAATATGATGGATATACGTGTTATTTTAAAATTAATTAAATTATTACGATATGGAACTCTTGCATCGTTAAAAAGCCATTTTTACAAACTTATTCCCCTATATGTAATAATATATTTTTTCTCATATTCCTCGTTGTTATAAATTGCGCTCTTAGACCACTAGAGCATTACGGGGGATCCCAAGTTTAATTGGAACATGTATGTAGTATTAGTTATTTATATTAATTACCAATTTTACAAATAATATTCATCAAACAAAACATAAATAATATACCGGATGGACTTTAAAAAAAATATTTTATGGCCATAAATTTGCTAGGAAAAATAAAAATGGCTGCCGCGTACTCGCTAATTAGTCTAGTTCTAATTATTTATAAAAACATAAAGATATATATATTTTTAGATACTCTAACTCCCCTTCTAAATATTTTAACTGATAAAAAGTCTAGCATAGGCATCTAGTGTTGACCAGATAATTTAAATCATTAGGTTATTATTGAAAACTTTAGGAATATAAAGTATACAGTTAAGACTGAACACAATTGCATAAAAAGAGTTACGTCCAGACAGCCGTCTTGAACACACGTATATTGAAGTGCTCCTTGCATGGTTAAGCAAATTCGAAAGTGACAAGTACACAAGTGACGCAACTACCAAACCGGTCTGCCGCCCTGCGACCTCTCCTGATAACGAGTTTGCCGCAACGCCGCCAAAATCCACGTCACCATTATTATCAGGTACCATCGCTCCTTATCATAGTAACATATACTCATTAGTTAACTCGTAAACGTAATGGCTCAAACGACGATCGATGGGTTTCTTTTACCAAAGAACCCGATCAAACGTCCAAGACCTACTACTCCTACTTCCATTCCAAAACAAAACCAATTTAAGTCGCTGGGGGAGGTAATTTTGTCATCCGATAAGGATGTCAAAAAACCTCCCCCGTTATATCTCAAATCTTCAGGGCACGGTGAAAACTTGACGATTGTCAAGAAATTCATCAATAAATTCCAACTACATTATAAACCAAACGGACAAGTCAGAGTCCAAACCAGCAATATCACTGATTTCAGAGCCCTTAAAGCGGGCCTGAAATCATTAAACAAGGAATTTTTCTCCTTTACGTTAGAATGTGACAGACCTAAAAAATCTGTCATACGAGGCCTGCCTCTGCTTCCTGTAGAGGAAATCAAGCAGGACCTTAGCGACAAAGGTTTTAATATAATAGACGTGTTCCTAATGAAAGGAAAAAATGGCTCCATTACAAAGTCACCCCTATATTTAGTAAATCTCAGCAATGAGACAAATATGGGTGACTTCAAAAACACCACCAATATCTGTCACTGTAGAGTGACAATTGAAAAATACTCTCTTGGGAGAAATTCTATCACGCAATGTTTCCGTTGTCAACAGTGGGGACACGCAGCATCCAACTGCAACAACGCATTCAAATGCGTGAAATGTGGCGGCGATCACCAGACTTCCACATGCATAAAGGATGCCACTTCCCCCGCAAGATGCTGCAATTGCGGAGGGGACCACACTGCAAATTACAAAGATTGCCCTGACAGACAGAAGCAGATCAAATTAAGATCTACCCCCAAGCTGCCAGCTGCGAGACCGGCCACCCAGCGTGCACCAGTGCCGCCCCCGAACATCGTCAACGGACGCTCCTGGTCCCAGGTTGCTCGTGGACCAATGGCCACCCAGGTCATCTCCCCGTCCACATCACATCACGTGACTGACCTGTCATGGGCACAGATTGCCCAAGGTCCCACCACCACATCTACTGCGAAGAGCACTACCGCCCCAATCTCTAGCGCTGATATGCCGATAGGAGACCTGATGACTCTTGTATTGAAGGTTCAAGAGCTTCAGCGGAAGCTAAAGACATGTCAGACAAAGAATGAAAGGATATATCTCATCATGGAGCTCGCCGCATCGCTTGATAATGTCTAAGGTTAGTCACTGTTCTAATATTAAGATTGTTGCTTGGAATTCCCGGGGAATTTCAAATAAATTCGACGAAATGATTGACTTTATGTTAAGAGAAAGTGTTGACATTGCATTGATAAGTGAAACGTTTCTTAATACAAATATAATTCTGAGAAAACCAGGTTTTGTAATACATCGCAACGATCGAGTTTGCAAAACAGGCGGTGGTGTTTTAATCGTGATGAAAGACTCTATATGTCATTCGAAAGTTGTAATTCGTAAAACTAACTCAATTGAAGCAATAGCAATTAGTGTATCTATTAATAATAAAACTCACATTATTGCCTCGGTTTATAAGCCACCCAAAATAGAAATTTGTCAAGATGATATCCACAAAATTATGTCTCTCGGTAAGGATGTTATAATTGCTGGTGATCTAAATTGTAAAAACACTTTTTGGCACTGTATTCGCGGAAATAAGGATGGCCGTTTACTAAGAGAATATTGTGATAAAAAAGACTTTCGTATCCTTTTCCCCGAAAGTCCAACGCATTTCCCACCCAAAGGATATCCATCCATCCTTGATATTGCAGTGGTTAAGGGTTGTCCTTCTCTCATCGAAGTTGACGTAATACAGTCACTTTCCTCCGATCATCTCCCTATTGTATTTAACATCGGCGGAAATTACAAAATCACCCAAAAAACCTTCTTTAGTTATGAGACGGCTAATTGGAACGCTTACAAAACTCATATTAACAATAACGTTACACTTAAATTCGACACTAACAACACATCTCACGTTGACAATGCAATCACTACACTCACAGATTCTATTAAGAACGCCGCCGCCTTATATATTCCTGTTAAAACCATTAACAATACTTTTAAGAACAAACTTCCATCTGAAATTGTGGACTTAATTCATGTAAAAAATAGATTAATGAATCAGTGGCGAAAGAAAAGAAATTGTAAACTCAAATCTGTCATAAATGCGCTAATTTTAGAAATTAAACATAAAATTAAAATTCATAAAAATGAATCCTGGGAACAGAAGATAAGGTCTCTCAAAACACAAAATAACTCACTTTGGCAGATGTGTAAGTCGATGACTAGAAAAACATCCTTTATCCCTCCGCTCAGGAGCGAAGACTGTAATAAAATTATTTACAAGGCTCAGGAGAAAGTTGATCTCATCGCTGAAACATTCGTTAAAGCACACACATTGACACATAATGACACTACAGATAGTCTCACAGAACAAGCAGTTACTAAGTCAATTAGGAATCTTCACAACTATTCTGAATGTGAGATTGACGAGGTAACTCTTTCTGAAATCTCTGATATTATTCAAAACTCAAAACATAAAAAATCACCAGGACACGACAACATTAACAACACTCTTATTAAACACTTACCACAAAAGGCTCTTGATTGTTTGGTTAAAATATTTAACTCGTGTCTTATTCTTGGATATTTTCCAGATAATTGGAAAGCAGCTAAAGTAGTCCCTATATTTAAACCTGGTAAAGACAAATCCCTTCCCAGTAGCTATCGTCCTATCAGTCTCCTCCCCTGCATGAGTAAAATCCTAGAGAAAGTCATATTAACCCGCCTGCGAAAAACTCTGGATTGCGTCATTCCTAATGAACAATTCGGATTTAGACCGGGCCATTGTACCACTTCACAACTAACAAGAATCTCACAGCATGTTAGAGGAAATTTTAATAATAAAAAAAGTACGGGAATGATTTTCCTGGACTTTGCCAAAGCTTTTGATGTAGTCTGGTTTGATGGTATCATTCACAAACTAATTAACACTAACACTCCACCATATCTCACCAGAGTTATTCAATCTTATCTTACTAACAGAAAATTCTCAGTAGATATTAACAATGTTAAATCTGTACAGCATCCAATCCTTGCGGGAGTTCCGCAAGGAAGTATTATCGCTCCTTATCTTTTCAATCTCTTCATCCATGACATCCCTATTCCTCGTAATTGCTCCTTAGCTCTTTACGCGGATGACACCGCTATATTCACATCATCTTACAGATTAGACACAATTCGTAGACGCCTCCAAGCATCTGTAGACCTACTAACACAGTATTACTCTCGCTGGAAATTAAAACTCAACGAGAGTAAAACTGAAGCAATAATATTTACTAACAAAAGAAAGCGATCCCACATCCCCCCTCTTAGTATCAATAACGAACAAATTCCTTGGCTCAAAGAAGTATTTGGGAGTTATCTTAGACTCCAAGTTGAACTGGTCCAAGCATGTAAAATATGCTGTGGACAAGAGCAACCTGGCTATTAACACCTTATATCCACTTATTAACAGGCGTAGTCAGCTGTCACCCAAGAATAAGCTACTTCTTTATAAATCAATTATCAGACCGATTCTCTTGTATGGATGCCCAGCTTGGTCTACTGCGGCAAAAAGTCATATTAATAAAATTCAAATTGTCCAAAACAAGTGTCTTAAGATGGCCTTAGATCTTGAACCTGGCACATTTCTTAAAGAAGTCCACGAGGACATTAAGTTAAAAATGATCAAAGCAAATATCGCAGATTTGAGTAAAAAACATTACACTAAAATGACTAACTTCCCGACTAACCCAATCATAAGACATGTAAATAAAACCAAATATGTCTCGAGGAAACGTAAGTTCATTTTACCAATGAACTTCCAAAACTGATATTATTTTTAAAAAGTATAATAAAATTTCCAATAATCCACTCAACTCAAATTTGGTTTTACCCAAACAAATTGTTATTTAGTTTTTAAGCATTATATTTTGTAACTGTTTTGTTAATATTGCTTTTATCGTTGTTATTATTTATTAATCTTCAAATTTGTAAATGGGTTTTTATTTTTTTCCCATTCTTTCTATAATTAAATACTATTACTCATGTCAAATTTAAATAAAACATTCTCATGTTAGTTATAGGTAAAAAGATGTAAACACTCTGTACACCTAAGTCAATTTCCAAAGATGTATTGTTCTATCAATCAATGTAAAAACTTATGTTAATAAAGAAATTGTAATATATAATTGCATAAAAATTAGGATAAATTTACAAGAAGCACATTATGTATATAAATGTCTAAGCTGTGTGTATGTTATATGTATGTATGTAAGTACAAATATTTGAGTAGAAAAAAGTGCTTTTTAAATATTATAAATATTTAAAAATTATGATTAGATGTTACAATATTAAGTTTATAGACTTAGTCTTTTGCTTATTTTAATACGGAGTACAATCAATTGATATTTAAAATAATTAATAAGTCATAACATAATTTATGGGAAAAAAATACAAAAACCCCCTTGGTATCAAATAAAAGGTGATATACATAATATAGAGGATTTAAATGAGGCAACAAAGTATGGGGTGATTTGGTAACGAGGCATGCGTAACTTCACGAAGACAGTCTGATACATAATTGATATTTTGGAGTGACAAAGTGTGTAAAGCCTTCTAGATCATGATGAAATGTCTTATCTCAAATAAGGATGGCTTTATACAATATTCACGCAGAAAGATTATCCCCTGATTGAGTGTACGTCATATAAGGGATGGATTATATCATACATACATACATATCTCACCCTAAAATAAATTACTTATCGTGCAGATTGTTAGATGGGTATATTTCTACATATAATCTGCTAATAATGCGGCTATTTAATATTTCATATGGGAAAGCGTAGATTTGATGAGAGTAAATCATTCTTATTAATGTTAAATAAAAAATATAAAAAAGAAAGGTAAAAATATAATCTCAATGCTTCCGATAAAATAAAAAGGAATGGGTTAAGAAACAAGAAAAAAAGTAGTGTTGAAATAATTTAAAAATATTTTATGGAATTTCGATATTGTGGGTTCTTAATCAATGAAAATATTTATAGGGGAGATAAATGAGTATTTATCCGTTAATTATGAAATCATCTAACTATTATTAACAATTTGAGTGTTCTATTAATGAAAGTCATATTTATTTCTACTAATAATCACAAAACAATGTGATGTAATTATCTAATTATTTTATATTTACTACAAACCTCTTTTAAATAGCACAATTAGTTAACACATCTTCCCACATAAATGAATGCAAAATGCGTTCGATGACGAAAAAAAATATTCTTCTAAATCTTTATTCGAATAAAATTATATAATTATCAATTTTTGATAAACTTAAAAACCTGGTATTGAGATTTTTTTAATTGTTTATTATTAATTTAAATAAACTATTGCGTTACTCGCTGTGCTAAATATCGTACGTCAATAGGGCAATTTTCAGAATATTTTTTGCTCGTTATAAGATGTTTTCATTATGATAGAAGCATTGTATACAAAATAATGTGTATGACATATATAATAAAAACACATGAAAAGTATGCAAAAATCTGTTTGTCTCTTTTAATATGTATTTCAAATATATTATTAAAAAAAATATTTGAGGGATATTAGTTAATCATAAAAAGTAGATGGGGGCTATCAAAGAGTTCAGGATGTGGGTACTTTGTATCGTTATGAGGGGATGATGTCCATTATCTTAACTAAAGAATAGAAATGTCCATCAAAGGAAGAGTAAGCGTATTGGGAGTACGCGTGAATAAACGTGGACAAGTGACAGATTTCCCGGAGACAGTCCAGGAACAGGCCAGGAATGGGAAGAAGCCTTGGGGGTGGTATAAGGAGAATCGGGAGAAAGAGGCGTCCTACTTAATTGGATGACTCCAAATTGAATCCATTAGCAATTAGTCAAGTCATGCTGCACTGTGTCCTCTTCCCTTCATACACTCATTATTAACAACGGATATCTAACCTGGTCAACTAAGGCACTTCATAACTGACTACATTTTTAATACAAATAAATAAAATTAATTTATTTCTTATCTAGACTGCAGGCAGGCTGTTCTTTTGCGGGTCTCATTGATAGAAATAAAATATATGATATTAGGAAAAACCTCTAAATAGCCTTAACTGTATTGGCTCCGATAGGTTAACGAAGAAATTACTAGAGGCAAAACCTCAGGATAAAAAGCCGGTAGGTAGAACACAATTACACCTGGGAAAGACAGTTAATGAAAATATTCAAGACGATATTTAATCTGTAGACGGACAAAAATAAATTTAAAAATGCCAAATATGCATCCGAACATCAAAGATATTTTTGAGTAAAGAATGAAGTATAAAAAGATGCGAATATTTTTCTTGTGCAATACAGTTTAAAATTATCTTTTTAAAATAAATAAATAAATTTAACAAAATTAATATTTTTCTTATCTAGACTGCAGGCAGACTGTTCTTTTATGGGTCTCATTAATAGAAATAAAATCTATGATATTAGGAAATAACTCTAAATAGTCTTAACTGTATTGACTCCGATAGGTTAACAAACAAATTACTAAAGGAAAAACCTCAGGGTAAAAAGCCGATAGGTAGACCTCAATTACACCTGGTAAGATCAGATTTAAAAAAATGCAAGGGATATTTAATCTTAAAACGAACAAAAAACAAGTTAAAAAAAATGCCAAATATGCATCCGAACATCATCGATATTATTGAGTATAAAAAGAAGAGAATATTTTTCTTGTGCAATACACTTAAAATTATTTTTTTGATACAGTCCTCTTCCATGTACTCATGAAATAATACATTTTTATAGTTTTAGCATATTGTATTTAACAATAACTACGATGATAATTTACAATTTGAGTTTTCTATTAGTAAAAGTCATATGTATTTCTACTAATAATAACAAAAACACTATAGTGTGTAATTAAATAATAATTTTATATTTCCTCCAAACGTCTTTTAACGATCTATATAAAATGCGTTCGATGACAATATTTTTTTTTTATAAATATTTATTTGTATAAAATTACATACTTGTCGAGGAACTTAAAAAATATATAATATCAAACAGTGACAAGATTAATAATGAGATTTATTTTAATAGCCGACATCCCTTTAAAATATTCTCATTGATCAAAAATTAAAGATAACAAAGCATCTAAATTTTATAAACGTCGACTATAAACTATAATTTTAAAATAAGATCAACTCTAGAATTAATTTAAACTGTTGTGACGTCAATTTTTAAGTGTTTATGAATTGTATCCATCGTCTACGCAATTTTACACTATTTACATATTTACAAACAAAATTATTTATTTAAGCATAATATAAATTGCTCTATGTTTGAAGCGATACACTAGTCGTAATTAATTTGACTTACTTGATACGCATTGAATAAGAAACTGGTTTGGCGTTTACCTGCTGATATAAGAAGAAGAAAATAATTATAAAACAAAAAAATAACAATACACATTTTAAATTAATATAAATAAATTGTCCCAATCTAAATTCCGGAGGCGAAGTGTAAAGAATTATAGGTGGATAAAGATATATGGGTCACCGGTCGAGACACAAAGAGACAAATACGTGACTGGCAATATGAACGATTAAGATACTGTTTGCAGACATATCAAATTTGTAAGGGAACATCTCTGTCTACCTTACAAGATGAGAATAATATGGACACTTCGGCTAGAATAAAGGTAAATGTCAAACAGTAAGGTTCGGTGTCCATGCCGAGGATCCTGTGCGGAATTATAAGTACGCGTCAATCGATATCCTTGGGGTTGACAACATTTCATAGAAGAAAACTATAATAATATATAAAAAAAAACACGCTATAAGTAATTTGAAAAAAATCGACACTCCTATAATATACTTTTAAAATATTTAAGAAAAAAAATTTGGGTAAAAAAATGGGTTGGTAGTTTATCAATATTTTAAGTGGAAAATCATACTATATATGAATTTCGGTCATGGAATCTATATGGAAAATTTTAGACTCACTCTAAGCCAACGTAACTTACCGCAAACAGCTGTGATTGGTAATATTGTAACTCTTCGTGAGTAATCTGACCTCTTAAGCATACATTAAGGTAGTGAATCAATATTTTAAGTGGAAAACATATTATGTATGAATTTCGATCATGGAATCTATAATATATGGAAAATTTCCGACTCACTCAGAGGCAACTTAACTTACCACAAACGGCTGTGATTGGTAATATTGTAACTTTTCGTGAGTAATCTGATCTCTTAAGCATGCATTAAGGTAGTAAATCAATATTTTAAATGGAAAAACATACTATATTTGAATTTCGGTCATGGAATCTATATGGAAAATTTCAAACTCACTCTTAGGCAACGTAACTCACCACAAACGGCTGTGATTGGTAATATTGTAACTCTTCGTGAGTAATCTGATCTCTTAAGCATGCATTAAGGTAGTAAATCAATATTTTAAATGGAAAAACATAGTATGTATGAATTTCGTTCATGGAATCTAAATGGAAAATTTCAGACGCACTCTAAGGCAACGTAACTTACCGCAAACGGCGGTGATTGGTAATATTGTAGCTCTTTATGAGTAATCTGGCCTCTTAACCATACAAAAAGTACATAGATTTTGTTTTTGATTTGCTAAATAAATATTAATATTTAAAAAAAAGCAATAAAAACAAAGTGATTTGTATGAAAATAATTATAAATATGAAAAAATAGCAGTCTGTAAGGATAATTAATAAATGTTGAATTGAGCGCCACAACAGACCGTGTCAACATATTTTTTTTTTTTATACTGTATGTATGTATATTTTTTTCATTAATCAGTGGTATGAACATTAAAATCGATAAATAATTCTAAAAACCACATAAAAGCAAATGTAAAATCAATGCTCAAATTGAAAATTTCCTATTAGTAGTAAACCGAGTAGAAAATAAAAAAAAAACATTAACAAATTTCAATTAAAATAACCTCAGTGAATTATAACGGCTCTATCGGATTTATGTACGTATCCACTTAATATCCAGGAAAACAGTCAACATAGATCGAACCAATCTATATTGATTATTATTAATGTAATCCAACACTTCATCACTATATTTGTAGCTAAGTATAAACCATCCTGAATAAAATAAAATTGAATTGAAAGTGAAAATGTTAAGAGGGGCGAGTGTCAGGTGCATGGGTTCCTTGAAGAGTACCTCTTCTAAGAGTTCCTTGAAGAGTATTTTTTCCTTCATTTTTATTAGATTTGTCTTGTTCGCACACTTGACACGGACCCCCCTATTCATTTATTTAAACAAAATCCCCACAGGGCCCTCCATTTCAAAATAAACTTCCTCATTGCACATCTAAATATGTGTCGCCTCGAGGCGGAATATAACGAAGTTGACGGTATTCATAATACAATGGATATGATTTTTCATCACAATTTCTTCCGCACCCCCGATGAGATGAATGGGTCAAGATTGTACAGTGATGGTGTAAGATTAATAAAATATATTTTAGAAGAGTTGTAATGAGGTTTGATAATTTACATAGCCTTTCAAATACTAATCATTAAAATTATACTTATATATTTTGTTTTTTACCTATTTTTATGGTCAACTGTGAAATTTACTATTGATTAAAGAGACAAAAGAACTATATCACAAATTAAAGCCGTATGGATTAATTAAGTTCGCCTCTATGCGTGTTTAAAGATAGACATTTCCTATAAAAACACTTAAAAAAACATTAGCGAAGGGTGTGTAAATAAGTAAATCAGTGATAGAGGCACTGCACTTTTTATTTATATTATTTTTTATCAGTAAAATAATAAAATAAAGCAATATAGTGCAGTGCTCCTACTTGGCTAGGTTAGGTTAGGTTAGGTATTTTGTATGGAAATACCCGATTCAAAAAACTACACAAATTTATTAAATATTAATCAAATGACTTGTATTGAGCCATATTAAATTTAAAATAACCATCATTCTTCTATATATTTCAGTAGTTTAAAGTATCATACTTTACCAAAGACATGTTCTTTGGCATTTAATAGTAAACACAAGTACAGAATGTGATTTGATATTCAGTATAATGAGTATTCGAGAAAGAGAATTCTAAAGCTGACGATAGTAGGCTTCGAATATAACGGTGTGAATGGAAAGTGGTATGGGAGAAACTGAATGCATATTTCAAGAGATCACAGGCCATAGAATCGATAGTGACGGGTTTATTCTGCCAAAAAGGGGGTCGTTTTAGAATCAAAATCATGGGTGCGTGTCGAATATAAAAATCCAACATCCCGCTGTAGAAATCATACAGGGCTTTTACAACAGAAAAATATTCATCGTAGTATAAATAACCGAGAGCGCCACGAATGTGTAGTAGAAAGAAAGTTTAATTTATAATTTAATACCTAATATAAAAGTGACAAAATAAAGCCTTCGGAAACATCATTCTATATCCCCGAAATATTATAGGTCATTAAAAACTAAAATATTAAGTACGAATGTCACCCTGATCATTTTATACATTTTCTACCATTCCATCAATAATTAATTTCCCATATTATAAAACAATACACCATGCATTCCCTATCTTTTGAATTCATAACTAGATTTTTTAATAGTCAATATTTTATGATATTCTAAGTATTTTTTGTGGTTTGTACTAAAAATTTATATTTAAAACATTGGAAATTTCGCAAATATTTCCATCACATATTAAAAAATTCTTAACAATTTTAATCAAGGACATTCTTTCCCAAATATTTTTTAAATATATTTTTATAAATTCGGGCGCATTTAATCTTAGGAGAAATATACAGGTTGGATTTTTTAAGGATGGGGATTTCACATAAATAATTGAATATGTTTTTTTATCCTTTAAAAAAATTACCTACAATTAAGCTACAAATATTTTTATAACTGATTAATATGGAATGAGTAGCTTATTATTAATAGATGGTTGCTACGAATAGGTGAGTCTAACTGTATAATTATTAAATAAATTTATTATTAATTTTTTTAAATATATTTTTGCGATAGCGATATAACCAGCGTAATAGCTCAGGGTTCAAATCCCACTCAAGTCAAGAATTTTTAAATTGATTTGATCGGTTATTACGACTGGGAGATCGGGAATAATATAAATAAAATCCCGATCGATCGTCTCGATCCAGGTTTACTCTGATTTCCTGTATTGTTAGGTAAATACTGATTATTAAGTCGGTGACCTGTGTAACTAGTAATAGTTAAGATCACCGACAGACAATTAACACATTGTTGTGTATAAAAAAACCCTGTCAAAAAGAGCCTTTCGCCTTAGAGTGTAAATAAATAAATGGCTTTATTCCCATTAAAATATTCTCCCTTATTAAAAGTTGGTATACGCTATATTTTTTAAAATTTTAATCTTGCATATATTCATATTTTAAATTGCAAAAGAATGTTTAATTTTGATATTTAAAAAAAAACAGCCACGTTATCGTCGGTGAACATATTCGTCGTGTGAAAAAAATGCGTAGCCGTTTTTCATATAATTACATATTGGGGCAGAAAAAAAATGTTTGGCCGTGGTAGAATTTAAGCCGAGAAGCTTTGAAGTGATGAATAATATATTTATTTATATATTTGGAGACAATTTGGAGAGCTTGGGGCACACTATCGTTGGAGGCCTTTTTTGATATTCAAATGAAGAGGCGGGAGGCAGAAGTCTCCTCCTCTTCACATATAATATGAGTAGCGCGTGTCGGCCTCAAGGAAAGAAGAAGGGTGGTTTCGGGGGGTGGTGGTTATATTATTGTGCTGCCACCCTCCAATATATGTATATATATATATATATATATATATATATATATATATATATATATATATATATATATATATATATATATATATATATATATATATATATATATATAGGGGGTGGCGCATTAAAACGTGCGAAAAATATGGGAAATTGTTAGCCCGAAATTGACTATTGCCAAAGGTTCACGTGCATTGTGAATCAATCCATATACACTTAAATATTTTTATTAATTTACTTCATTATTAGTACACTTAACAGACATTTAAAAATTAAGTAAGTAATTACGAACACTCAATTTTTAAATAAGCCATCGTTTAAGAACTATTTTTACAAATTTTGAAAAAACAAACTGATTGAAAATATTTAAGGGGTGGTATATAATTATATATAATACAATACCACCATATACAGAAAAAATATTAAATATTTAGAAAATATATTTTTATTATAATTAAGTAAAATATACACAATACACACGCGACAGTCAGTACTGAGTAATTTATAGAAACAGCTGATTCCAAGATGGTGCCCCAAACTCGATTCCAAAAGCACCATTAATGTTTTTTAATTTTTAATTAATAACAAAAAATATGGTATATTATATAAAAAAAAATCTTATTAAGTTCATCCTATTTCTTTATTCTATGGAGCTGTCTTAACTTTTTAAATATATACTTCCATGAGAATTATTCACATATTTTTTTAATAAACCACGTAGGCTAATTATTAATCCTGGGGCAGCAAAGGTTAGTGTATATTTTTATTTCATTCAAAGAAGAATTAACTCTAGACTAGACCTAAATGAAATATAGGAGTTATGAATTTTGATATGCTATTTCTGTCACGTACGAGACACAGGTATATGAGATAAGGTGACCATGACTCGATAATAATACAAAAAGGACGTAAGAATTAAATTTATATAACATTGGGAAACCGACGTCATTTTTCATACAGAATTTAAATCGGGCTTTATCGGAATCTAACTAAAAATATATCATATGTATGTAATGAATCCTTTTCGTTAGAAATAATTATATTGAACGATAGGTTTTTGGTTCTTTATTAAGTTTTTGGTTCTATATTAAGTTTGGTTCTATATTAGTTATTTTTTTCCCGAAGTAATCAATGGCAATACACATTTACCAGTGTAATAAAAATGCTTAAAAATACTAGTGTAGGTTTTTAATTTTTAATTAAAACAACGTTACATGAAAGCTATGGTTGAATGTAATACAATAGTTCAAGGAGAGGAGCTTCGTTGTAAGATGTTGAAAGCATGGTCACCTTAAGAGTGTGTAGGAAGACACTTCTATTGTGAAGTTGACAATGGATGAAAGGCCCTCATTAAAAGAGCGGCTCAACTCATTTGACGCATTCACACTGGCTGTACAATACAACCACTATTACTACTAGTTAGCATCACTTCATAATTACAATACACCAAACAAAGACAATCATGAATTAAATTAATACTTTGAATGAATAAACTTCATATCCGATTGATAATATTTTAAGAGCACAGCTAGCTACTCGCACATGACAGTAGCTCGCTTCCAACATTGTTCGTACTCGCATCATACGGTCAAAAATTGCGAATAGCCAAGTAGTAAGTGATAAATCGATAACCTCATTCACAAACCAGTCAACTCCGTTTAAGCAAATTTTACAGGAGACACAAAAAACTTTCGCATTTTTCCTCTAGGAAATAATTCTTAAACTGAAAATCCCGTTCGTGTATTTTATCATCTTGCTTTATTTTCAATCGTTAAAAAAACTTTAGGTGATTGGAGTCATATGGAAGATTGTCGAACCACGATTATCTAGTTGCATTGATATCTTTTATTGGTTTAGATCGTTATATTTATTCTTCGTTCTGTATGTATATAATCCAGGTAAATAAGTTATTTCCCCTGAAGGCTCGTATTTAATTCAACAGTTCAATATTTTGTCACAAGTAGACAAAGTCAAGTACCTTATATATAGATCAGTATTTCACGCAAATTTATTATTTCCTTGAAACTTCTGTTACTAGACCAATTTACGAAAAACAAGAACGCCTGAGACACCATACAAAATTATAATGGATTTGACAAATAATTATAAAAAATTTGAGATGTTGTTTTTGAAAACCATGCAGATCGGTCATTACTATGGAACTGTATTCAAAAATGAAATGCAAAATATTAATCAGAAACTTTAATACAGCCTACTGCGTTAAAATTCATACACATTTCTTGAGTCAAAATTGATGATTGTCACTGCACCACCGGGGACATACATACATATATGCATGCATACATACATTGATCGTTAGCAAAAGTCGCAGAGATTAATCTCGGCATGGTAAATTGGCAAAAGTGACGCAACCACCTGGTGTATATTTATGGTGGCGAAAAAAATACAAATGGGGGGTGGCATCGTTGGGGGTGGGTTGGTTTTATGGGGGTGGTTAGTAGTCGGCTTCCGGTGGTGGGTCGATTAATTGAGGCTTTAATTGCGACATTTCGTCGCGTGGAGGTTCTACAGGAAGTAACCCCACCCTGCAACCCCGCCCCATTTCCACCCCTTGGGTCCAGATTATCCACCGTTCTAAAGGCCTATTGGTTACACGATGGGAAATGAAATAATGGGAAAGGCGACTTCGAGAAATTGCCTGCATAGTGATAATTATTCGATATTATCCGCTCCTGTGCAAAGAGCGAGATAACTCGCATGTATCATACATGTATGCCGTTTTATTATTAATTTAAAATATGAACTATAAAATATTTATATTATGAATTATAAAAATATGAATTACAGAGATCTACCCACGAGTTTCGTTTGACAGACAACAGAGTCACTAAAATAGGGTTCTCACTAAAATAGGGTCTGTTGTGGATATCTTTCGCTCGTCAATAATTTTATTATGATTTACACATTAGAAGACTTTTCAACAAAAACAAAAAAGTTCCCATATTTCTATGACAAGTTGTGACATCCCTGACAATTTCTGAAAAAATAAAATACGTTTATCTAAGTGAAGGGAAGCAAATACGTCGCACATTGAATAAATTATGTAAGTCATATAAATATCCTTTCAGAAGTAATGTTTATAATTTATAAAAATAAGATTTAAAAATTATGTATTTTGATTAAAATTCTTGCCCTGCTGTGCACAGCTACATTTCTACCTACCGGCACTTAAAAGGTTAAGAATATATTTTTATAGAACAGTTTTCACATGAAAAGTGTGATGCTTGCACAAAAGTCTGATATTGATGCACTGGGATCCAGGTGTGCCAGAAGAAGATGATGAATACGTTAAGGTGACCGAAGCCATTGCATGCATTGAGAAGCCGTAAACTTAAAAGCTCTGAGGAAATATTGAATTTAGTATATAAAGTTGAGCGACTCACAAACTTAAGAACCTTACACACTACCACCATTTCAACTAAGATATATAAATATTTTTTAAATAATTGCTTTGTTATAAATAATCGTATTCAAGGAATGTCAGTAGTGAGTGTCGTTCTAATCTGTATGCAGCGCATACTTGGCGGGACTTTCTCAAGTAATTTCACTTTTAAATCAACGAAAGATCCTCCGGGACAGACAGGCCACCGGTACTGAATTAAAAAGCTTTCAGCAACTCTGAAGCATTTCTAGAATAAAAGGAATAAAGAAAAGAATGCGTGCGAGAACTCATTTACAGCAGTGAATACAACAAAACCTGTAACGCGGCACACATTTATTAAAACTGAGAGTACTTAAAGCAAAACACATTGTGAATAAGTTTGTATATATTATGTAAGTATAAGAAATAAATAAAGCAAAATAAATACACATTTATTTAAAAACCGTTGATATTTCGATAAAATTCTTTTATTCATTTCTTCTAATTATATGGAAAATAATATTGTGAACGTAACCAGTCGCCATAATAAAAAGTGCTAAGAGAAAATATTTATTATACCGTCAAAATAAGTCAGTCTACTGATTATATTATGTGTATAAAATAATTTCAAACTACGTAGAAATAAAGAGCGGATTAAAACTAGATTTTCTACATATCTTAGTAGAATACTGGCAAAGTGATAAAAATATTTAATTAATTATGGGTTTTTATTTTTTTTCCCATTCTTTCTATAATTAAATACTATTACTCATGTCAAATTTAAATAAAACATTTTCATGTTAGTTATAGGTAAAAAGATGTAAACACTCTGTACACCTAAGTCTATTTCCAAAGATGTATTGTTCTATCAATCAATGTAAAAACTTATGTTAATAAAGAAATTGTAATAATAATTTAATTAATATAACTCAAATTATATTTGGTTCATATAAGATAGTAATGTTTTAAAAAATTATAAAAGAATGAGTATTTTCGGATTGTAATGAGTAAAAATAGAAAATATGATTTGGTTACTAATTATTTTTTTAAACAAATTTAATTAATCGGTACTTTTACTTTATTGTATTAAATCGATGCAATCAAGTTGATATTTATCTTTTTCAGAATTATGTAAACCATATATAAGACATTTTGACATTATCATTTTATATATATATATATATATATATATATATATATATATATATATATATATATATATATATATATATATATATATATATATATATATATATATATATATATATATATATATATATATTTTTTTTTTTTTTTTTTAAATGTTCCTATCATAGATTTAAAATGAAAACGTAAAAACAGTAATACTTAAAGACAAAAAATGAATAGTGAATGAATATCATAAGAAATATTTAAAATTATGAAAAACTTAATAACTAACTATAATTATGGTTATTATAATATGTTACCTAAAATTATTTATTCGATCAGCAAAAAAATATTGCAGTCAATGTTATAAAAATACATCGCTGTATGATGCATTTATGGAGGGTCAAATAATTTGAAATCTAACATATATTGAAAACAGGTTGATTGAAGATTTATCATATTTAAAACCCATGGGATAAAGGCAATAAAAAATGTGACAGCAAGCAATATTAATCGACACAAATGGCTGTAAAGTGTGAAAAAGCACAGTGTTGTATTTGTGCCGAAGGGAGGTCAGTAAGGGCGGTGGCCAAAGTAATTAATTACATCGAAATCAAAAGGGAATTCAACATTTTTTCTCTGTCCCCCTTTTTTCTTTTTGTTTGCGATCCGACTGTTGTCGTCCTAGATCGAAAGCAATCTCGAGTGACTTGAGGAACGTGTTTTTAGTGCAAAAAAATAAATAAATAACAAAGAGTACGGCCGACGAAATAAAGAGAGAACAATTTCTTTGGTATTTATTCCAGCAGTGATGGATCGCGCGAATTGATGAAATATTTCATCGAAATAAAACAATTTTATAATATAAACGATGGATTTTATAAAACAACATTTTGCTTTGAAACACAAAAGCTCACTCCGTGTTAATGATTCTTTATAGCGATATAATGTGAAGCACGTTTTTCACAAAGGGTGTAAAATATAAATTGATGAATTTGTCTACGAGTTTTGTTTTTAGCTGAAGACCGGAAGACCAGTGAAAATTTCCAGGATAAAGTTTATAAATTATTCAAGACCTTCTCAACCCTCAATCGGAGGGGCAGTTTTCATCACAAAGGGTTGCTGATCACATCCCCGTGACGCATCTCTGCATTAATACTTGTTGTTTCATCATTCTCTCCGTCATATTTTAATAATTGATTCAGATTTCATACACTATAAACATATTTTTTCATATATGTACATCAATAACGGCTTTAAATTCCTAATCAATAATATTGCATAAAATAATTTACCCATTTACTGGCCATTGGGGCAAAATTTAAATCTGCATAATGAGTAATCATAAATACCTGAAAAAATTTAAAATTCACACATTAATATGATTATTAAAAACACTTTTATTTAATGAAAAAAAAATAATTAAACGGAGACGACATAAAGAACTAAGATTAATAGAATTAGAGAAAATCGCTTATCGCAGAATCGAACATTACATATACTATTTTTCATCAAATTCTATTATTTTAATTGAACATAAATAATTCATATGTATTTTGTGTTAAATTAATATTTTTATTCACATTCTTTTGTTATTTTTGCCCCGTAATTAATTGAATGATGATTATGAATTAATTTAATGAATATTACTGTATAACCCTGTTTTTTTAATTATAAAAATATCCAAACGTTATTTTATAGATATCCATTCCTTATAAATAAATGTTCTTTAGGAATGTCTATGGATTGTAACTTAAATATATTATAATCAAGATTTAATCCATCTGTTTTAAATTTAAAGTGTCAAATTTTCTTTAAAAAAAACATTAAACTTACTTTAGAAGAAACATCACAATGATTTATAAAGAAATTTCGCCAGTCCATTGTGACGTTGAGTGAATAAAAAATGTTTGTGAGAAGTGAATACCGTATTTTATGACAGAAAATAAATATATATTTTATATTTCAACACTAATGCTCTTTATATTTATATAGCTGGTCATTAAGCCTGCCTTTTCTAGTGGACGTTAAATAAATTTGTTTGCTCTCAGTCAGGATTCTCTGGTGAAAACTAAATGAAGACGAAGTTAAATGTAGACATACCATTTCCAAATTACTAATAATCGAATTAACAAAACACTCAAAACCGAGTCACAACTTTAATGGTCATACAAAAAATAATTGTATCGATTTTTTTGGGGACAATTAGCGCTCTGATTCTTAATGGCATCAGGAGGGTTGCCGGTTCGAGTAAAGGGAAATTAATTATGACTTATTTGAAATTCTAAATTCGTCAGTTTGAATAGAGGAGAGTAATCCGAGAGAAGTGTCGAAAACATCTTCCTGACGATTTCAAAATGTCGACAAATTTCCCCCAACACGAAACGAACACCTTTGAGCGATGAATAATTGTGTTATTTTGCCTTTGTCAATTTAGTTTTACTCCAAATAACAATTCAATACAATTGATATACTCGTAGTTTTAATGAGACCGATAATCTGGTCCGATTCTAAAAAGACATTTTTTTCTTCAATATTCAGTAACAAGCGGCCTGAAATAATCACCACACAAAATTGTGGTAAATTGATGCATTTTTCAGAGGGGATTAAAAAGTTGTCTAACTGAATTTTGCATCACGTCTTTCACTAATATCATTGCCATTTCAGGATACTAGGGTTCACAACACAATAAATTAAATATATCTTATTTTTACTTAGTTATTTAGATTAATAAAATGGTTAAATACACGATATAAAACCGAAACCGATCATGACCATTCACGTTTTAATGGTTTCTTTATTCGAATTTTAAATCGATGAATATTTTTTCAGTTTTCATATGCAACGTTTTATATATGTGTGTATTAATTCAATTAATAGATTTAGAAATTCTGATGAAAATATCGGTGATTTAGTTATTTAACACAAAAACTTATCCCCAAACTGAAAATGTTCAAGGATGAAAGAAAACAAACATTTATTTTAAATCCAATTATTATTCATGTAAATAAAACTAAATATGCTTTCAGAAAACTGTAGTTAAATTGATACGTTTAAATGCATTCAATACAAAATAAATAAAATCAATTAAGCACTCAAATCATTTGTTAATTGGGTTGTTATTCAGTTGTTTAATTGTTTATAAAAATATTGCAATATTCTCTGTAGGTTATATTATATTATCGCATCTCAATAATATTTATATCGAGTTAATCTGGTAAGATGTATTGTAAATATTCATACGAAATAAAGAAATTGTAGATTTATTGTAGGAAACTTTTGTTTGACATATCGTGTGTCACTGACTCATTGATATTTTTTATCATATAGTATCAAATCTTCATAGAATTGAGTATTTCAATACAAATACATACACATTTCCAGTTAATGAAACCTCCATTGTTTATAATATGTTGAATATGGCGCACATCAAAGATAGTGGTTTATATCTTAAATTTAGCTTCAAATACGTACAATATTTATTGAATATGTTGTGTAATGGTATTCCAATTTGGCAGAACAAAGGGCGGCGATAACCAACACCTCAATAAATAACTGTATATCTTGAAACAATATAGGCTTATCGAGGGGTTCACCATCCTAAAATATTATCTACATCACCGCAAAACCCACATTTATCCATTAAAATAAATTATATAGGAAATTTTATTGTAGCTTTAAAAAAAATGGGCGATGTTAGTGACATCAGTGAGTGGAATTAAGTATTATAAAACAATTGATAAATTAATAAACAGGGTTGTTTGTATTGTATTAAAGGAGGGGTGGAGAGTTAAACTTTGATCCTGTCACCGGCAAAGGCTTTGTCACAATGATGAGGCTTTAAAATCAAAGAAAAGTTTCATGAGTAAGATAAATAATATATAAATATATATATACGTTTGTATGAGTCCTTGTCCAAATTAAGCCGATTGCGGTACAGAAACAGTCGCATTAATGCCTTCTGATTTACTACTATGGCTCCGTTATGTAATAAATAAATTTATGTTATATACAACATGTTTTCATTTGAAACTAAAAGATTTTTTTCGCCCTTATGTAATGCCAGTGCGATTATTAAAAAAATATACTAAAACGGGCATTTTTTTGCATAAAAAAATATTTTTTTAATAATAAAATAACTTATTGTGACAGCTTGACAATCTTCGGTTATATTAATGAATGAATATATGTTGTCATTAGAGAAAAACAAAAACAACTTATGATGTCATCGCATTAGTTCAAGTTCAAATGGAATACGTCAACAAGGTATTGTTATTTACTTGCTATTTTCATAATGCATTTTGGTTGAAATTACGCTATACCGTACTTTGTTTACATATTCAAATTAGGCGGTCAATCACCTAATAAGTAAATACGCAAGATTCTCAAACTTTTTCAAATAATAATTAAAAATTGAAAAGTTTATTAGGTTGTGTTACATATAATGTACCATTCTTTACATTTAATTATTTTAATGACATGTTGTATAAATGAAATAATAATCGTGTTTCCTTACCTGTTTCTGGTAAATATTGTGAATGCGGAAAAATGTGTAAACAAACTGCTGAACTGAGCACTCTATGGCCGATATTCATTTAATTGAACACACACTACGTTACATTTTAATGTTTTAAATATTATCAATGGGATTTAGTTTAAAAGCAGTGTGGGACAAAGGCTTTTGTGAATGTATTGTTGAAAATTGGTTGGCCAGATACCAAAAAGTGTATGTGCATAGTCGAGGTTGAACTTTTACAAACGAGATGCATTACGTAAAGTGAACAGAAAGAGCAGTCTTCTATATTGGCTTCGTATTAACATTGTTTCAGAATAACTTTTAACAAGTACTCTACTGCTAAAAAGATTACCTAAAGACAACTTGGATTTAGATATTTCAGGACACAGGATACAAAGACACGAGTGGAAAATAACAAATTTAATATTATTAAACTCTTTTGTTTAAAACAAAGGCATTATTTCAAAATAATTATACACCATTTTATAGATAATTTAATTGTGTACAATTCTCCAATACATAACAATATCATATTTTTTATAATTTGGTCGGAATTCGTATAGAAATGTGTCAATCTAGACAGCGCTTTAGTGTTAAATTGATACCACCGTTATATTAGCAGGCATTACAACTGGGTACATACATATAAAGAAAGTGGACCAAGTAGACGAGTCTGAGTGAGAAAAACAATGTTTTCTCAGTCAGACTCATCTGCTTGATGCGTCATCTTGATATTCAAACATTAGGTTGTATAGCCTACTTATATACCGGTGGTATCGATTGGAGCATTATCGTTGATAAGAATTCCAGACAACTGGAAGTATAAATATCAAGATGGCGGACCAAGTAGACGAGTCTGAGTGAGATAAATAGTGTTGCTTCAGCCAAACTAATCTGCTTATCATCTTGATATTTATTATATTTAAAATATAATCATTATTTTTTTATATCTAACAGATTGTCACTTTTAAATAATCGTGACTTATATTTACCCCAAAAAATTTTAAATAAATTATAAGCACAAACTAAAAAAGCGAAATAAAATACCCAATGTGTAAATCAAAATTATTTACAAAAACACGCAAAGGTTTAATTATATATATTGAAACTATATAATATAAAAAATTGTATTATATTAAGCCAAGTGTTTTACTAAACAACGTTTGTTTATGTAGCGAAAGCGTGACGGTGCGAAGTTCAATGAATGAGTTTATATTTTATATTGTATCTGTATAAGCAGTGACAATATATAAATAATTTAATAAATAATTTTTATTATACAATTTCTTTATTAAATATAATTTGCGTACAATGTTTTGATATATTATGATTAGATGTTACAATATAAAGTTTATAGACTTAGTCTTTTACTTATTTTAATACGGAGTATAATCAATTGATATTTAAAATAATTAATAAGTCATAACATAATTTATGGGAAAAAATACAAAAACCCACTTGTATTAATAAATAATTGAAGACTTGTTAATGACAACTAAAATAAGCGGTTTGGGTTTGATGCTAACATAGTAAATGCATTGTGAATTTAATTTGTTGTTTAACCGATTTATATTTATAAGACTATAAATAATAATGAATGTAGATTGAAGTTGGTCGTAATGTATAATTCAAAATGAACTTTTGGGTGTATTCTGTCATAAGTTGTCACCTATTGAAGTGGTTGTATAAAGGTCATATTCATATGATATTAATAGTGTTGTGTTGTAGTAATGGAGGCAGTGTTTGTAGTAATAACTTGCACTGTTCTCTACTGACGCATAAACAATTCATAAAGACCAAGCCAGACTTGTTCCACCCGACGACAACACCGCACAACAAACAATATTCCGCAATGTTGTAATATCCACATTACACAACAGAAACTAGGGGGAATAAGATAACACACAGCCCTACTATACTCACAGGAACATTGTTCCAGAACGGGACAATAGATTATGATTACAAATCAAGAGATAATGTCACATCCTCAGGTAGGATTGTTCACAGAAGTTCGATACCTTATTAAAAGACTGACTGACTAATGACCAGAGTCCGCCAACATGTGGCACTTATATGTATGAAATGTGGCTCTAAAAAGTAGCAATATTGTGGCATTTATATTTTTTACCGCCAATAAATTGATTTTACATATTTCAACTTTTATTTCATTATTTCAACATATAGGGTCCAAATATACATATATTCAAATAGTTGTAAAGAGCAAAACTGTGATTTTTGTTATGGCATTTTTTGCCAAAAGTGCCGAAAAGTAGCATTGTAAGGTAGTTAAATGGAATTTGGCGGACTCTGATAATGACCCGATGAATGAATAAAATTATTTGACTATGGACTTGTGGACGTGCTATTTAAACATCCATCGATTGTATCGACAATTTGAAATAGAAACATAGAAATAAATTTAAAGAAAATTGTTAGTTGAAATTATAACTAACAATTTTCTTTAAAGTATGGATTTCCACCAAGAATTCAACAGTAGAAATAGAAAGCTTTCAGAACAATTTTATGTCGATATTGGCTTTTCTTAATTAATGATAAACCAGCGTAATAACTCAGGGAATATGAAGCGTGTCTACAAATACTGTGGTCATGGGTTCAAATCCGGCTCAAGTCTTTAAATTGATTTAATCGGTTATTACGACTGGGAGATCGGGAATAATATTAAAAAACAGGTTTACTCTGATTTCCTGGATCGTAAGGTAAATACTGATTATTAAGTCGGTGACCTGTGTAACAGTAATAGTTATGATCACCGACAGACAATTAACAAGTTGTGTCTAAAAAAACCCCCTCAAAAAGTTCTTTAAAAAAAAATATTTGCCTAATTTCGTGATTTTTATTTTTAAACCGTTTTATTACATTTTTAGTGGTATATTCGGAATTTACGTGCAAAATATAAGAATCTATATAAAAGTCTATATTAACATATTCTCAAATATGATAAACAAGAGGATTAAACATAAAATTATTTGTTGGCTTGCTGGAATTCCATAATTTGAAGAAATATGTTATTTGTAATTTCCAGAGTAATTTATTAAAGGAATTATAACTGTGGAAATTACAAATAACACATTTCTTTAGAATAAAATCAATTGTCTATGGACTTGTGGACGTGCTTTTAAAAATTCACAATAAGATTCGTTTGCCAATCGCTTATTAAATTTTAACGCATCTTTGGCACTGAGTTCTCTTTTTTATCATCCAATTATAACGTCTTCAATATAATGGAGTAATGAGAGTGTATGCGTGCGGTGAGTATGCGTGTACACAAATACTGCCAAGCTCTATTCCTATGTGCACCAATACTATCAGCTTTAATCAGTGAGATCATTTTAAGAACAGAAGATAGGTAGTCGTTTTTTTTATTTTATTTAAATCATTTCACAGTTTGGTTCATTTATTAGTAGCAGGCATATTTCTAATAAAAAAAAATAAAACGCTTTCATTATATAAAAATCTGTAATAAAAATGGCCGTTCGTAAAAAAACACCCCCATCCCACTTCCCCTTAAAATATTAACATTTGTCCATAAATATAAACTAAATCGCTTTTAAAATTATTTTCCAGAAGGAATATGCTCTTGATAATATGTATTGTAAATTTTGAGAGCCTCGATGTGTTTCTAAACTATTTAATTAAATAACGGTCTCCGCCTGTATAAATTGCACATATAAAATGTTATAGGCAATTGGTACATTTACATATTATTATAGAGCAAATAGTTTACGAGCCGTAAATAGGCTTTGATAATGAAATTTCGATATTATAGCCGATTTAGTAGAGGCTGGATGAAGGGACTTAGTTGTTTTATCGTAGGGTTGTTGTAGTTTGTGTATTAGAGAAGTTTTCATACCGACACATCCTTTGAAATTAACCCCGCCTGCATTCCCGCCGCCTACTTTATGGGGCCTTTCACATAATTAAATTGTATCGTCTATAATATTCAAACTATCCTACTTTGTATTGTTTCATTTCAAATATTTATTCGCCTTGTAAAAGGCGGTCGCAATGTTCCAAGACATGATTTTGATTTGTAGCTTGGCTTAGGGCAAACTTTGAATCCAGTGTTGATGAAACTATCAAATTTGCGGTTAGACCCCTTCCAACAATATCTAGAACTGGCTTTCCATATTCATTGTATTTTGAAGTAGAAATATCATATTTAGAGCTGAATACTTCAGCAATCAGTGCTGGAAAGTATTTATTTAACCAGAAATATATTAATAAATTTGTCTCATAGTATATATATATATATAGTATATATATATATATATATATATATATATATATATATATATATAGCAGTATATATATATATATATATATATATATATATATATATATATATATATATATATAGCAGTATATATATATATATATATATATATATATATATATATATATATATATATATATATATATGTAAGGCCGCGAATTGCTTCTTGATTTTTAGAAAATGAAAATCGTTTTTTTAAAGATTTTTTAATGCTTTACGCTAAATTAAGTATGGAGAGTTGATTTCTTTATCTCTATCGAGTGAGAATAGACTATAGTTTAATAGAAATTGTTTATTGTGTTGAATTTCGTATTAAATATATATATTTTTTAATAATTTCTACAACATTTTCTAGTATACTTTCAAAGATTCTCTGAAGATGACTTCATGTTAGTATTCGAAAATATACTCAAGGTCGTATTCTATATTATAGTGTAATCAGAGTGTACGTGTGGTGCGTATGCGTGTACACCGATATACTAAGCACTATTCCTATATGCATCAGTTTTAGCACGACTCACTAAACACACTTTCAATACACAATTATTTTGAATACGGCCTTTAGACACGTAAAATTGTGGAAATTACTATTTTTTTTTTAATAATTTATATGTCTAAATGCGGTCTTGAATCATATTTTGATAAATGTTAGCGTGCATGAATATAAATAAATATGATTGAAGTATCAGTATAAACAAGGAGTCTTTCACTCGATGGTACCATTAGAAATGCACCATTAGACACATACAAATTACACCAAAGATATATTTATGTCAGTTTCGTGCCAACTAAAACTATTTGCATTCCAGGGATACAACCACAAATAACACCATGAAGGCATCTTAAATTAGAATAACCAATTGCGGAATACAAAGCTAATAAATCGGCGAAACAATAACGATACATCAAAAAGAATGCCACTTAGTATTGCGCGTCCTCACGCGAAAATTGCATATGAATAAATTTTAATATTTACCACTTTCAAAACAGCATTTATTTCACGATTTTTCTAATAAAAACAGTCTTAAAATTATTATTAACAAATGCGTTGAAAATGGGTAATTTGCACATATAGTTTAATAATATTTAAGTTTATCACAGGATATGTCAATTAAGCATTGATAGAATTGTTTTAAATTGACATCAATGGTACAAAAAAAACATATTTTTAAGTACTAATATAAATTTGGTTGATTTTTTTGGCATCTTCAATGAATTTTAATATATAAATATATTTCACCATTTATAAATGTATTGAGTGGAATATTATCGTTTTCAACATAATATTTAACCAGTAGCCTTAGACTACCAATGAACTTATATTTATAGAATTTTTATATAATATTTTATTCATATTCTTAAACGTAGCTGGTCATATACTTCACATACAAGCTGGCTGTGGCCACCTGCAACGTTGTAGTCCTTAAAATACGACACTCGAGAGCAACAAGATTTTTCTTCCCAATTGATCATATGAATTGTTTTCATAGTGACATATTATTTGTCGTTGAATAAATCAAGCAAATTTTAATGACGCACTTTACAAAATTAAGTGAATGTTATTGAAAAATGACAGATAAACAATACTAGCGATAAAAGCAGCGCCCCAAGCGGCTGTTATACGTAACCTTTGGTGATAAATTCATCTTTTTCTCCCATGTTTTTGACGTCTTTTAAAGTATTATTAGCACATCCATATTCTCTCATTGGACTACACTTATTCAGTGCCTTTTTAATTTCTTTTATTGATAATGCTTTACAAAACCAATTATTGCTTAATCTATTCAGTTAAGAATGTTAGTTTTAATGATCGATTAATAATAAAATAATGTGTTTCTACTTCAAGTATAATATTTGAGAATAGTCATTGAGTGATTGGCATTACAATGAAGGATCTTACAAAGGAAGCTAAGAGGAAGAGAACTCAATATTGAAGAGCAAATAGACGCCTTTGTGCGTGCAAACCAAGCGATAATAACCTATGAATTATCAATGCTTATATTATATTCTATACTCAAAAGATCAAAACTACTACATTATAATAGCCACAATCTGACATAATAGCTACCACTTCGAGTGGAATCAATTAAATTATAATGAAAGAAGACATTTTCCACAACCCAGATAATGTAACGCTTGTACTTATTTCGAACATTGAAGCCTAATTACGATTGCGTTATATTTTAAAATGGATGTAAATATAACTATGTGTGATCAATATTCTTGATGGTGTATGTGTAACATAGTCTGGATAGGAAAATTTACAATTTTATTGGACAAAGACACCTCGGGGAGCAGTTTCCAGGAGCAAGTGTCAAAGTGGGAAGCTCATCATTGGGAATTGTACATTTTTAGAATATCAAAGTGGTAGTAAAATTATTAAAGGTACCCCCGAGAGTTACTTAAATGTATCTCGTATAGGTAAAGAGGAGAAAATTAATACATTCAGATAAAAAAAATCTTCAAATGAATTATTTCTACGTTACGTACAATTTTATGTCTTACAAGACTTAATTTTGTCAATACTAAGAATTTTCATAAAAATATTCTTAATAACGATGGGTCGGTAACACAAAAACCTATTTTAGAGTTGAAGATATTTTTTAACTTCAATATATTATTGAATATTTTTGTGCAAACACATAGGTTTGACTTTTATTTAATTTACATATGTACACATTCATTACCAATATGCAATTTTTATTATAACTTCTCACATAATATCTGCATATTTAATACAAATAATAGTTTTTTTATAGATACGCTTATGTCTTACTGACTTATCGATAATGTGGTAATATGAGAGAATTATTAAATATTTAATCTCAAATGTGCATTATTGAAATAAGACTCGTCAAATAAATATTTTTAAATATGGAAATCATTAAAAAAACACATAATCTCTCCTTTTCCCCCATATAATGCATAAAAACAGGTGGACGAAAAAAGAATTTTATAATAATCGTTTGATCGTGGCACATCTCTGATTATGAGTGCCTTATTTCTACAAAACTAAATTTACACAAATATATTATACAATATTTTGTTCAAAATGTATTCTAGAAAAACATAATGCCACTGACAAGTACTACGACTTGAGATCCACCGTAATGTTCTAGTGATACTGCAGTATGATATATATATATATATATATATATATAGTATATATATATATATATATATATATATATATATATATATATATAATAAATATATATGACATACCTACATATGTATATAATTCAATGAATTTTATATATGCGAAAATTATTTTCAATAAAAAACTCATAATAAGCGTGTATCCGTTTATATTCCATTAGAGAGTATGTGATTTGTTATTATTAAATAACTATTAAATTGTTGATTGTGTTGACTTCTCGGTGGATTTCCATATTTTTATTAAGGAGACAGAATATGACTACAGAGTCTCAGAAGATGACTAAACGTTAGTAGTCGAAAGTACTCAAGAGTCCTTACTTCTTTATGATATAATTATTATCAAAATAAGGCTGTTCATGACTAATGAATGCGGATCATGAAAGGGTTGGCAAGCTTACATATAAAGGGTCATAAAAAGATGTAGATTTTAGTGGAAGCATGGAGGACACTAAAGGAACATTCGCATTCCAGGGAAGGCAAATTGGCGAGGATCTCATGATGCAGAGCAGTTCTGGTATGCCTATTTGGTTCCTGGCCAAGTGAGGCCTTTGCTAATGACTAGGAGCTTGTTAATGTCATGTCCATACACTGCTCTACAAATATATTTTTTATTTTATACAAGAAATATACCTTAGATGTTGATTCCAGCGGATACTAAAAGGCGACGATGAAATTTTCAGAAGACGCTGAAAAATTAGTGCTCGAAATCGGCACGACGATAAAAGGCGCCGAGGCAAATAAATCCTGAAAGGCTACACTTTCTCAGACATTTTTTTATCACGAACACATACTGTGTGTATAAATAAATAAAAATGTGCGTGCACTGAAGAGCTGCGTGGAAAATCGTCTCTGAATATCGTGAATAATAAACGACGCTTTTTGAGTGGAGGTTGCCATGGTAGAAATTCGAATAAATATATACATTTATAAATAAATTATACACCCGATTCGCTGAATGACGATGAATGCGGAAATTCACAATATAATATTTAATCTCGAATAAAACACTAATTTGACAAGAGTGTGAATTTTCCCATAAAACGGCGACATTAACGTGGGAATTAGCCGTTTATCTATGCATATGAATAGTTTAAAAAAAAAATTATAAACACGCAAAAGAGACATACTTTACACGACAAAGCTCAAAGAACTTTAATCGGTTTTTCAACTCAAGTTGAAAGGTCAAATGTGGTTGACTTGAATTTAACCGCTATAAGCATTAATAGCTATTAATAATACACATTTAAATGCGTGAGTTTCGTGATATTTATTTTGATATAAGGAATATTTCTAGCAAATAATTATATATTCTTACTATTAACTAGAAAAAAAGTTTTTTATTATAATAAGTCAATCGTGGATGGTGATTTTTTGTTCATATTTAATTAATTAATTGATACTTGCAAATAATATTTTTTTTAACCAGTTTTAATGTGGTCATGGGTTTAAATCCCGTTGAAGTAATACAAAATGATTTGATCGGTTATTACAACTGGGAGATCGGAGATAATATTAATAAAATCACGATCGATCGTTTTGATTCAGGTTAACTATACTTTTTTTTGGATTGTAAGGCAAATACTAAGGCGAACATTAAGTCGGGAAGAGCCGCTCTGTCGGTGATCTATGTAACTAGTAATAGTTAATCGTTGACAGACAATTAATATGTTGTTGTGTTTAAAAAAAACTCTCAAAAAAGCTCTTCGGGGCGTAAAAAAGCTCTATCGATCGTCTTGATCCAGGTTTACTCTGATTTCCTGTATTGTAAGGTAAATACTGATTATTAAGTCGGTGACCTGTGTAACTAGTAATAGTTAAGATCATCGACAGACAATAACAAGTTGTTGTGTCTAAAAAAATCTCTGAAAAAAGCTACTCAGGGCGTAAAAAAGCCTGATTGTTCGTCTTGATTCAGGTTTACTATTTTTTTTCAACAATTTCTTTATTATGCATAAGTTTTTACAATGATTGATAGAACAATAAATCTTTGGAAATATAATTAGGTGTACAGAGTGTTTACATCTTTTTACCTATAACTAACATGAGAATGTTTTAATTAAATTTGACACGAGTAATAGTATTAAATTATAGAAAGAATGGGAAAAAAATAAAAACCCATTTACAAATTTGAAGATTAATAAATAATAACAACGATAAAAGCAATATTAACAAACCAGATAAAAAATATAATGCTTAAAAATTAAATAACAATTTGTTTGGGTAAAACCTAATTTGAGTTGAGTGGATTATTGGAAATTTTATTTTATTTTTAATATCAGTTTTGGACTCAGGTTTACTATAGTTTCCCGTATTTTAAGGTAAATACTGAGGCAATCATTAAGGTTGTCGGTGAGCTGTGATGAATTAACACGTTGTTTTGTCTAAAAAAACCTCTCGTATTTATATAGATATTTTTAAAATTTTATTTAATAAAGAAAATAATAAGTCAAGCAGATCGATCATAAATGGGATGGTAGTAAAGGAAATCACTCATAATATAAAAAATATAAATCTCCCACTCCAGAATCAATTTTTTTAAATCATCACTGACATGGCTCTTGCTATGATGATTGAAAGGGTAGTTACCGTAGCACTTTTAAAACCTATTACACATAATTAACTTGTACTCTCGACGCATTAATAACAGCATGTACAATATACCCCGTTATCCTATTTGCCAGCAGACGATAATTTATAGAAAGATTAAAAGTGTCGGGCGGAGGGTGTGTGTTTATCCAGGAGTAATTTTGAGCCGGGAGTGTTGCGGTCGTAGTGGCGGCAACCATTTTAAAATAGTACAGTGAATAAGGGTGGTCGGGGTGGAAGTATGGCGATGATGATGGTGGAAAACTTGTCCGCCCGTATCATGAAATTTTCATGCCTGAATTTCAGCCAGCCGGGCTTTTCATTACCACTACACTTTACTCTACCCTAGAATATTCTAAATTCAATGTATTTGAATTCTTGGAGACAGATCCTTAACCGACTATCGCTTTAAATGCACACTTTCATCATTACGGAGTGAATATTACTCAAAAGTTTTACCAGCGTAATAGCTCAGGGGATGAGACCCGTGGCTACAAATACTGTGGTCATGGGTTCAAATCCTGCTCAAGTAAAAAAAATTAAATTAATTTGATCGGTTATTACGACTGGGAGATTGGGAATAATATTAATAAATGCCCGATCGATCGTCTTGATCCAGGTGTACTCTGATTTCCTGTATTGTAAGGTAAATACTGATTATTAAGGCGGTGACCTGTATAACTAGTAATAATTTTAAAAAAATAATAAAAAAATTGCTTCAAATAGTCATCTTATTTTAGTTAAAAGACCTCAGCTAAACAATAAATTTATGTATGTTTCTCTCTTACATCTCTTTTTACATTAATAATCTATTATTATTATGGAAAACATGATTACAGACATATAAAATTATTTTGAAAACAGATAAATCGATTAAAACATCGAACAAGGGGTAGGGTATTTTGAAATATATTTTATATTTAATATTGTTCTCACTATTTTTTTAAATTATTGAATTATTACACAGTTTAGGTATCATTCAAAACAAAACGATTTTTATTATAGATTTATATCGATCGATAACGACAAATTTTTATAAGCAAAAAATAAACAGTCTGCGAAATTATTTAAAATTAAAGATAAAAATTTATTTAAAAAAATATATTCTACGTACTAATATTATTAAAATAAAAACACAGATTAAAACATTAACAGACTCGAATCTGTAATATAGAGATTATTTTTAAATATTTTAAGGAGAGGTATTTTGAAAATGATATAAATATATTTTTTATTAAATATTTGTTTTCCCATATAAAAATAATATTAAATAAGAACACAGTTAAGGTATCGTTTAAATCACAAATATTTTTATTTTGTATTAATATGGCCTGAAAGCGGATGAGGAAAAAATATATGTCTGCAACAAAATTATTTAAAATTAAGGATACAATACACCTATTTTCTATATTTTTGCGAGGGAATCATAAAAATTTAACTAACATAGCAAGCCTCAATAATCTAATTTTTTAAAAAGAAAAAGTGTGGTGGTGTAGATCAATGGTAGAGTAAATGGGTGTTATCCAAGAGGTTTTGGTTTGAGTCCTGCACTAAATGATTGGTGTATCAAGTTAATTCATTTTTTCAGGATTATTTTAATTGAATTCTCACTAAATAAAAGTCTGAAGTATTTTACAGCATTACAAAACTGAATTTCGAACTATCTAAGTGATATTAATTAATTAAAATAGTGCATTTCTGTCGTTGAAGTGTTATAAATACAATACAGAGGATATAATGACATTAGAATAGTGGTGATGATAGTAGTGCGCGTGTCGCTAACGATGTATATCGCCATCTCTGTCCAACTTGAAGCTAATGCCATAATAAACGTCGCCCGTCTCGCTCGTTATCGCCACCATCTAACCGCAGATTGGACCATATTTCTCACTTTAATACTACGCCAGCAAAAATACTTTTTTGTCTCCAATAAGACGCCTTTTCTACTATTTTTATCATCCATAGACGATTATAATCCGATACTTATCCATGAATTAATTAAAACAATTTTTTTTAAAAAAGAAGGAGCGACGTATATATGACATAGAGTCTTGAATTTAACACCAATAAAATATTTTTTAATTTTCCGAATAATAATTAAAACCTTTTAATATTTTGATTACAATTTGCTGAAATTTTTTAAAACGGTAATTATTAGAGGTTGTTCTGTTTGCCTACATTCAGGCGCATTAGTATATTATATTTCGATAACTCGACGGGAAAACAGACTGAAATATTAGAATTTTTAAGTATGTATTAATTTAATTTATTTCCATATAAACGCCCAGAACAGCTTTTTTAAAGACAAAACAATAGTAATAAAAAAGGCACACAAATGTTTGTATATAAAATAGGTGTAGGAAGCAATAATTTTAATGTTGCTATATAAGATCACTCCTAAACAAAGTATAAGTATGTTATAATTAAAATGTAAAGTCAATTTAAGTGAATCCGAGATCAAGGCATATTTACTTCAATTTTAATTATTTTTATGCTTAAACTTAAAATATGCCTTAGTTTTAAGTGTAGAAGTTGGGTGTGAACAGATAACTAGACTATTCTTATTATCATTTTAAAGGTTATGAGCTTTGTGATTTATATAAAATAAAATAACAAATGTGTTTTGATAAGAGATATTTAATGTAGCATACGAAATCGCTTATAAGCCATTAACTCGTTCCAGGATAAATAAATAGTATTGTGTAGGGGGTAGATGTTTCCCCATCGGCATGGTGTGGGATAATCGAGGCTATTTTTCGACAAAAGTGGAGTGGTATCTGGATGTTTGGTATCCATGAAATGGGCTATTTGGAAAGGAGAAAAGCATCGTTTGTTGCAGTACAAGAGTGAAGCTGTGCAGATTCAGAATAGGAGGCCATTTTATTGAATTACCGTACTAATCATTCTCCTCCCGTACAAATTATACCCGTATAAAAGATCACATCAATACCAATTATTTTATACTTTCACTAATAAGACAGGCATTAACAAACCTAATATACATGTTTTTAATTGAACTTCAAATATTTTAAGGGTAGGTTTAGCACATAACATGTAATCTATTGAGACACACAATTAATGGGTCACGTCTGCTAGTTAAATTTTAGATAAATATCAAGCTTTTTTTCTCGTGGACTTTAGTTAGAAGAAAAGAAGTTGTATATGTATATTTAAAAAAAGATTGTATGCTAGCAATAATCATACTAATCTAACCCTTAATGTATATTTAAATCTAATGAATATTTACTTAAATATATTTTGTGAATACATTAATAAGACCATAACATTATACATTAAAGGCTGCCATATTATTAGCTACGATTTTATTTGATTTTATAAACAACACGTATTTTAGTTACTTATTCCGAAAAGTAAACAATAGTTTAAAGAGAAGCATTATTAAAAAAAATGAATTTAATTATTTGAAATTTTCCAGTATTGATTCGAGTTTCAAAATAAAATCGCAAGCTTTCGCAAATTTCACTTGTGATTTAAAATTATTGAATTCTAGATCATACTAAAATCGTTTAATTGCAGAGAAATTCTTGAGTATTATATAGAGAACAAACTTCTTAAGAGCCGTAATTCGCAAATGAAACAGTACAAAAAGTGTGTGTGAAACTCGTTAATGTTTTACTGGGAAAATTGTTGAAGAGAAGCAGAAGACAAGAAGAGGCTCTATTAATGAACAAGTAGACAATGTCTCAAGAAACACACAACTTTTGATACTACTCTCGCTGTCGAGTTATACAACAAATATCTAGTAGTCTCGATTCATATTTTATCACTATATTCTTCAAGATTACTTAGTTCAAGTGTGGGGTGCTAAGTTTGAATTATAACCGACACCTAATAATATATGTTTTATATTTTTTTAATTTATTGAGATTCAATCCTTGGAAAAAGACGTAGGCAGAATTTTATCCTGAAAAAACACCTGGGAGATTAAAGAGAAACGCTTAAACATCAATGTTTTTTTTTTAGTTGTATATGAATCCATCTTTAGAAACGATCGTCCAAGTATGATTTCTTATGTCAAGTAATTATTATTGAAACAAATATATAAATACATGTATTGAATTTTTAATAAGAATCATAATTAGATTTTTTAAATAAATTTGGTATAAAAATAATAAAATAAAATATTCATTTAATTGGAATTAAAATGAACGCACTTTTCCGTAATTTTACTAGACATATTATTTATTTTGAGCTGTGAAATTTTTCAGAAACTCTGGTATATAATAGACCTTTAGAATATTATATAAAGCAGGTCTAATACGTAAAACGAACAAATATTATAAAGTCATGTAAGAAGTTACAGCAGGTCTCGCTTCACATAAAGTATTATATTCGTCAATGAAGTCGGTCTGATTTTTTTTATTTACTTAAGAAAATAATTAAACTTCGACAGTGTTAAAGTTCAGGTCATGATGTTAAAAACAGAAGTTTGTTGAACAAATAAATAGACCGAGACAGGGTCGGATCAAAGGCATGAAATACTATGGACTTGTGTAAATATTATGTTTGTTTAATACCGTGTGTATCAACATTAATTAACAGACAACCGACCTTGTTACACAAAATATTACTTTAACATCGAATAAACACAAACAAATTTAAAAATCGAGGAGTACGAACTTTTTATTGGTGAATGAACCGTATATGGATATTTGAGTGTTATTTTTAAAAATTGTACGACCAACCTTAATTACTATAGCAGATCAATTTCAGTAATAACAAAATCAGCATACCTGAAAAAATAAGAAAAAAATATTAGTAATTTTAATTATTCAAGCAGGAAATTTGACAAGATTATTTAGTGAAATATATACATTATTGTAATATATTATATTAAATTGGTTTATAAGGTATAATAAAACAATTTTTGATCTTAGGAGCTAAACTCAATATAAATCTTATTAGCTGTTTTTAGAATTTTGATTATTAATTTAAATGTAAGGAAAAATACAAAAAACCAATCAAAAAAGAGATGATTAATAAATATTATAGTTAAAACAAAACAACAGCTTATTGGGGTACAACTTAATTTGAATTGAGATTTTGATATAGGATATGGCATAATATAATTAAAAAATCCGTATAAAATTGAATGTTCTTTTATGATAAAAGTGTTCTAAAATTATACTTTATTTTCATAGCTTGATTAATTACTTCCTAATAATAGATGGCTTTTGCATTATTTATAAATGGCATGATTAAATTGAAGAAAAAACTAGCAGAAAATAAATTTAAAAAGTATATGATTTAGATACTATAACAAAATGGTTCAAATTAACGCGCAGTTTCTTTTAACAGGTTGACTCCTAATAATCAAAAAGGTAATCAGATGGAATTGTAAACTAAGTGATTCCAGGTTGATGATATTTTAACAGTTTTTTTTGTATAAAAATATTAAGCTATCAATAATACAATGAAGATAATGAAGGGTGATGGCTTAAAATGATGTTACATAATTGGTGATTTTGAACAAACAATGGTGTGAAGAGTTTCTTTGTAATTCGAGACTGGTTGAATATGGATTGAGGAGTCAGAGTAAAGGACTAAAACAGTCGACGTGTTCTCGCATTTCAAACACTGAAGTGCTACAAAGCTTTCAGGTTTGCTGAAAGGATGTTTTCCATACAAGCATGCATACATCAATGGACAACCTCCTTACTTTAATTCTGCTGCTTTCAGAATAGCTTTTTTAATTTTATTTTATGAGAAATGCTCTTTGCCCAACAACACTGCAACACAGAGTAGTCAATAAACTGGCAAAACCTATTGTTAGATTTACAAAAAATTTTATCTTTATAATATACTATAAGAAGGATGGAAGAATAAGTCTTTCAAAAATATAAAAATCGTGATGATTGTTTTATTAAATTTACATGATAGGTTTAATAATAATTTTATTATAATAATGCAACTATTTCCTGTATATTTTTTAATTGAAGTATTAAGGACTACTTAAATTTATTTTATTTGTAATTAATATTCGCTTTAATACAGTTTGGTATAATAATGTTGGTAAATTCTCAGTTTATCCATCGATTATAAGCTGTCAGTTAATATTTTAATAGTCTATTCAAAAGACCCATAAATTAATTTATTTAATTTTTAAATGTCAACTCTGAATGTCGACTGTGAAAAAAGGGTTTATGTAACTTTATAGTATATTTTTTGGTTAATATTAAGAAAAATATGTTTAATTCATTACATATAAATAAAAAAATTACAATATGTTTCGAAGTCGACTTTTTATAAATAAAATATATCTAATAATAACACAATTGTTATAGGGATAAAAAAAATAAGGCGAAGACCGATAAAGACCATTTCGGAGGTATTTTTTTATATAAGGAAAGTGAGTTTTGAGAGAAGAAAAGCAATAACGTAATAGAGGAATAGAACAAAAAAATACGAATATACATAACATTTGTATTTCGTGACTAAATTACATTTTCTTCGGCTCATTCGCTACAAATTTTTCATGGAAGAAATATCTGGTCCTATTTTCATCTTTAACCTTTTCAGCCCAATTCCACAATTATTGATAATACGGTAGACTGCTTTTTTTAATGAATGAAATGTATGATAATATCAAATAATACCATATTTGATGAGCGATATATATAATGATTAAAGTCCTTTAAAACAGACATTCGGACTGAAAACAAACAGCAGAATGCCCGTGAATAATTTATTATGAAAATGGTGTAGACAAAGTTAGTAGTTTTGAAAGGAGAATTTCATTTGTGTGTATGGAGGTTGTTTTTAATATGAGCACAGGAACAAACAACAAGAGGCAATACATTTTCATCGGATACATACAGAAAGCCAGGCACAACTTTTTTTATTGTTTTACTTTACAACTTTGCTTATCTCTGCCCACTAAACTTGGATAAAGCCTTTGTTCTGAATTCTACATAAATACTATCATAGATACATTAAAATTCATACTTGCGAGTCATCAACGGTAAAACAGCAAGCCTTAGTCTAAATGCCGTTTAATAAACTTTTAAAACACACCTTCAAATCGTCAAAGAATTTATTTTAAATACATTTGATGATAAAACATAATTGAGCATATTTTAGCAAAAGGTAGGGTTTTGTAAAAATATGAAAAAAATGACCTTCATTTTTTTACATTATAAACTAATTAGGGTCAAGTGTAATTAAGGTGCAAACATCTTCAATTCAGCTAATATAAATAAGTCGCTGTCATTTCATACGAAGGAGGATATTAAAGTGGGTGTAGCTTACATGACACCCAAATTTCGTTAATATTTCTGCGATTCCTTAAATTATGATCCTGAATAATATAATTGAAATAAGATACTAATAAGCAACAAATTTATGTTTTTTTTATAATGAATCTCATGTACAATTAATTGTTTATGTATATATTTTAATGCGAAATAAGTAAAAATAAAAAGCCTTAACATGGGCTGATCAATCATTTATTCTGAAATGTTATTAAAATAATATTTAAATACGAATAAGACCTACTTAGTTCCTGGTGATGGATATTCAAATAATAATAACGTTTAATTTTTATAATGGGTAAAATATAAAAGCTCAAAATGCTGTTAGTCAATGAATATTTGCTGAAGAACTAACAATTTTGGGAATACACTTTATATCACGTGGGATTTAAATCTAAGTTTTCGTTTTCCTATACATAATTTAACCTGAAACAATGAATATGATAAATATGTGAAAATATTTATGTCACGTCATCTCGATGAAGGAATCTTTTTTTCTTGTTTTATTTAGTCGCTATGTTATTCCCGTTGTTCTGTTATTGCACGGAACGAATTCGATATGAAATTGTCTTTTTGTTTGTTTGTTTGCCTGCGACATTTTCCGTCTTTTTATTCGACACACGTCAATATTGATTCTTTGTGCCACAACCCGATTTAATACCGAAGAAACAATACACGATGGACAGACAGCAACAACAATACAACCATTATACTTTTTAAATGGACGGTACAAAGTGTGGTATTTAAAAGTCCATTTCCCATCGGTTCATATTTCAAGTGCAACGATCCGGTTGAACTCGCATTGCAATTTAACTTTCAGCCAAATCCGCCAGACGGTCCCCAGCCTCCGTTATATAATAGTAGAACAATTAAACTTAGAATGGCTTTTGTTTAATTCTTATACAAAATACTGCTCGTATGTAACGGGTGAATATGAATTTTGATTTAATCGGGACTTATAGTTGGCGTGTGCCTCCATTGCCTCGTAATGCTGTTTGCTGTCAGAACAATGTCTGGCGTAGAAGAAAAACTCAAACAAGAAAGAAATAAAGAAAAGAAGACTGTCTGTGGAAAATGATAAGTTGGCAGGGGGCTGTTGTTTTGTATTGAAATTTACTTATCGTGTTGCGGAAATGTCATAAAAGTTGTGGCGCTCCTCGTCCATCCACCGCTATTATTTCCACAAACTTAAATGGAAAAAGCTGATTGATTTTAACCATTCCGTGTATCACTACTACTATTCTAATATAAGTAATATTTAAAAATACTGTCTATACATTAAATTGAGTGTACTCTAAATTTTTTAATAAAAACAAATTACAGTTGGTTTATCAGATCAGAGCGCAGCGACACGACAAGGCAATGTGGTGAAAACGACAATAATTGTCGATGAATATGAAACAAATGTTAGTTCGTCGAATTATGAACTTTTTGGTTATCTAAGCGGTGGCACACACTATGCTGCTTGTGCATCTGCATCTTGTAACTCCGCCAATGGGAGAACGAGCGCTTCACGCTGATTGGCGCTCGTGTGTGTGTGCAATTCTCTCATTGGTGGAGATGCGAGAAATATATGCACAGGCAGCGTAGTTAATATTGCGATTCAGATATAATGGTTTTTTTTTTAATTATAAATAGGGTTGACTTTAATTCAGCAAATAATTTTAAGACAGGGAGGTAGGGTGTCAAAATATTATTTTTATACAAATAATTTTACAGTTTGGTTCATTTGTTAGTGGCAACCATATTTCTTATAAAAATAAGCCGCACTTACCCTTAAATATTGTCAGTGATTGAAATATCACTAACTACAATAAAACAAAGTGTATTTGAAGTGCTTTCTTTATATAAAAATAAAATACCGTGACGAAATTCTTTTGTAAGGGGTTAGCGAGGGCACGGTTGTCTTTAAAGAAGAATATAGTAGAGGTGGTTTCCCAGGCCACCCCGCAGCAGTGAGTCTTTCAGATCTAGTTCGCTACCTATGCTAGATCTTTTGCCGACACAGTGGATCAAACCCGAGAGTCTCACTAACCACTGAGCCACAAGGCGGCTCTTCCTTCATATAAAAAGCAGGTAATTTGTGGTCATCAAAATATTTAAAGTATAGTATTGATGAGTATTTATTATTGTGAAGTGAAATTTTGATGATGCTATCAATCGCCTCGTTGGCTCAATACGTGGTATCCAAGAAATGCAGGTTCGAGTCTTGCAAGATGTTAAATTTTAATCATGCTCTTTAGGCTAGGTTTGGATTGAGTTATTTATTCTAGTTTTAGTGCTATTTAAAGAAGTGTCAGTGAACTTTATATTTATTTAGATGAGTGGAACAATGCAGCCGTTGTGTGAAGAACCTCACTGGTTACATATGGCGTGGTGGGCCGTACTAAAAAGTTGTGACATGGCAGCCACCCCCGGCACCCACCCTCAAACTAATTACACAACCTAGACTGGGATATATACATTTCGGCTACGCTTCAACTATGGACAACAATCCATTAAACTGCCACAGCGCACAAACCCAATATGTAAATCACCCACATCCATCGTTGTCACAAGAAATATTTGACCTTGCTACAAATATCCACAGTTTAATATATTTTTAAGTAGGTGTAATACGGTCTGCGTTAGTTTGTAGGCATCGAATTTGCAACGGAGGGTAGTTTGAAAGAACAAAAACATTTGGAATGGGGATCGCTAACTTTCCGGTTCTTGTGAATATTTCAGGAGAACTGACCGGACATAATTGTGTTACAGACCTTCAGGTGAGATTAACAACAGTCCTATGTACAACACAGGATTAAATAAAATCTAGCACACCTTTACCACAATCATTATTGTGTACATTATGTATAACGAGGGCAGGGAACCCCAATTAAATAAAAATTTACATATATATCAATTACAAAGCATCCTGATTTAAATGCATTTTTTTTCGTGTAATATTATTCGTCACGCGATATGTCATAAATGAAAAATACATTTTCGGATGATAAATTGACTTATTAGGCTAAATGCATAATATACCTATAATGATACATGCGTAGCACACATATACAATATTTTAAAAATGTATCTTGAATCTCACCAATCAGGGAAAGAAATGTGTATTTATCTGATTCTCTGATTGGTTGGATTCAAAATGCACGTTTGAAATGTCAAACAAGTACCCCTTTGTGTGCCACTAATACGCAAGTAGGGTTACAGTTCTGTGACTTGTCTATCGAATATTTTAGGCTTAGTACAAAACATAAAAATTAAAATGTTTTTTGAATTATGTATGTAATGCGAAACCAATACCACCTATATATTAGCAGGCCATATATATCAAGATGGTAGACCAAGCAGTTGTGCTTGACATTGTTATCAAGGTGATTAACAGTGTTTAAACGACAGTAATGAAGAGCGATGTACACCTCTATCGTGAATTCACAAAACTGACATTTAGCGCGCTTAAACAATTAGTGTTGTATCACCCAGACTCGTCTACTAGGTCCGCCATCTTGATATTTATACAGTTGTATGGCCTGCTAATATATATCAGTGGTAAAGAAACTCTGTAACGTGTTGTAATTTGCGGCAAACTTAAACCTTAAGTCCTCAAAAAGGTGAAAATAATGACGGTGATGAATCACGTGAGATTTATACTAAATACATACTGAAAAAAATGTATTATCAAAACACACAACCTGCGTGTTTTCAGTGATGCGAGTATTGTTTATATTTTCTGGAAGCCGCATTGTAATTTGCGCCTAGCTCATATTAGATTTAAAGCCTGCAAACAATATGGCTACACCTGGCTTAGTTTAAAATTGGACAAACAATGAGGGTGTAATTAGAGTGGACAGGATGAATATAATCGCTTAATGAATTGTATTGAATATTATAATTTAGCATTATACAATAATACCGGCGAGCTTTGCCAGGGCGTCGATTAATCGCATAAAAGTATGAGTTATACCAGATTTAAATATTTCAATTTATTATATGACAAGACCAAGTTTAACCAAAGGAAATCTTCTTCAGATCAAGATGCAGATTGTCAGTTCAAAAGTAATGCAGAAGACCTTATTTTGAAACTTCTGAAACTCGTTTAGATATGACTTTTTGGCATAGATCCATGCTGATTTCAGAACTTCTGTAGCTATACTGGAACCCAAATTTGTTATATCATATCTATTATAATTGACTAACGTATTGGCTTGGATTACTTTACAGTAACTTTATTGTTGGTATAATAGTGCGATGGTGCAGTGGCAGTTAGAACACCAGCATCTGTTGACGTTTATTAAAATTTGTAAGCGAAACACGTACATAGGTAGTTATAGTTATAGTAGCTGGCTCACTGCTAAGTGATATATTGATAAATAAAGCGACAACTAGGAAAACAGATCCTTGCTAATGTTATATTATTCTGCACAACATCTGCAGCCCTACAATATTTCAAATATTAAAATACACCCTGAAACTCGTACACAATAATTTATACTAAGAGCGGAATATTGATTATGTATTATTTTATATATCACTGTATTTAGAAGCCGTCTTGTGGCCGAGTGGTTAGTGTAACGGATTCGTGAGTGAAGACTCCCGGGTTCGATTCACGGCACCGGAGTCACTTGGTAGATCTAGCTTAGCAAACTAGATCTTAAGTACTCATTGCTGTGTGGTGGCCTGGGAAACCATCTCTACTATATTCTCCCGTAAAGGCCAAGGTGGCCTGGCCAACCCCTTATAAAGGGACTCCCGTCAATAGGGAAGGCATCACGATATTTATTTATTAAAAATGAATGCTATATCTACAAGCAATGAGCTTATATGTAAAGATATGCAAATAATACTTGTAAAGACGTCAAAACCATAGCAGGTACAGATGAGGCCACGCACCAAAGAGTTTCGTATGTCAGCCGCTTGGGGCGCTGCTTCTATCGCCTCGCTAATTCAAATTATATTGCGTTTACATGTATAAATGACCGGGAATGTTCGAAGGTATGACGCAATATTGCATGGCGCTTCTATAGATAAAAGTTCATTGCCTACAAGTTAGACAATAATTATATTTGATCATCAAATCTATCAATTAAGTATTGACCAAATAACTAGTACTCCAAATGAGTAATTATTTGAATTTAATACAATAATAAGTAAATAGTTCTTATATTTTTAGTATGAAAGCGTATACGTCAAAATAAAATAATATATAAATGCATAGATCGAGAAACAAACCTAAGCTGATTGCATGTCGGTTTGAAATGCTAGTGATATAATGAGATTACTACCACATAATTAACTTAGCTAGCTAACTCACCCTGTATCTATATATTTATGAATATTCAAATTATTAGTTTATAAAGGTGGAACCATTTATAAATATGATACCTAATGAAATAAGTTAATTTTCTCACGTTAACTCCTGAAATAAAATATGAAAGTAGTGTTTGTCTGTCAAATTAAATATTTGCTATAAGAATGTTATTTTATAATATCTAAAGAATACATTATTTTGTATACTCTTTCGGAATAAAAATTTACTTCGATATATACATTGTTTCTAAACTAATACAATTTTAACAATAGATGTGATCATCTCCTTAATAATTTTACACATTGGGTCCAATTATTTATTTAAGCTACACTTCTCTGTATTAATAATATTTCATATAAAAGTGTAAATTCAAATAATTACATAATTTTCTCTGATTTCACGACACATTTATTAAAGCCACATTTATAAAATCTTAATTTAATTTACATAAGAATAAAAAAGTAATAAAAAAGGTATGAAAATTTAATATTTTTTAGCCTTTAAATTATTTGGTTACAGATTTTTTCCTTACATAATTCGTAACTGGCGGACGCGTTTTCTTAACATTTACCGCAAGATTTGATTACGAATTGGTTGTTTGATATAAATTTAAATAATATTAATAATGTGGCCAGATAGTTACTTATTCAGCACATCATATTTTGAAGAAAAATACATTTTCAAAATGGGTTCTTTTTGATGTGTAAAAATGTATCGAAACATAATCAGTGATAGTGTTTTTTTGATGACTAAATTTTTTGAGCATAGGATTACAGTAGCTAGATTTAATTTTTCACAATTATTTTTCTATAGTATAACAGTATTGAATGATGGCCGTTTAATTCATTAAATTTAATTTTATTAATTTAAATTCTAAACTCGTGAGCTACGTGGCAACGATTTATATGAATTTTGAGTCATATTTGTATATTCTGTTTCTTCAAGCAGTGTCAAAGTTAAAGCCGATGTTTAGATTCAAGCCATTCAGGTAAATTCAGAAATATCACTCGAATGGAATGGGAATAAAGCACTAGTTTTGCTTTTTTTAACTCGCGTTGAAGAAACTGGCCCTAAACACTTGTATGTATGTATATCGCCACAAAAAATGGAATTGAGCCACATATTGCATGTATGAAACGTCAAAAATTGTTGATTTTCAATCATTATTTAACCTATTAAGTGGGACTTTTTCGAAATAGTAAAATAGTCCTATTTGACCGGCAACTAATGTAGATTCATCCATTATCTATAAAACATTTCATGTCTTTGTCAATAGAAGGTATTTAATCGTAAATTATTATATGTTATAAATAATAATTAATAAACCGAGTGACACGTGAGAGGCAGTGTTACCATGTGGAGTATGTGGCTTAGTTCCATAAAGACTTAAGAGCACACAGATTTTTTTTTGCACTTACGTTTATTATATACGCTGGAGCAGGCGATATGTATAGAGTGCATGAACACACTCACAAAAATACAGGCCTAAGACAATTATACTATAGCTTTATTATAGAATGCGTGTCTTTAGAAGTGTGCATATTCAGCAGGCGGTATATTTGATCGATAGGCTTGACGCATAGATAAAAATATATAGCTTATGGGGTGTTTGTTGATTGATGTGATGCATAATATGAACCTGAACTAGTAACAGAAGCCACACACAAAGACGTGATGGTTGGTTCAGCTTTCGTGACCGCCATTTGATGATATTAAACATGGAGACAGCTGGCGTGCTGTTCAACATCACACGCGATAAACCCTACCAAGCAAACACAACCAAACAGACGCACCCCTATAACATTTTTAAATAAAACAACACAACTATTCAAATCAACTAATTGCTGCAGCGTATTTCATATTTGAGCCGCCTTGTGGCCCAGTGGTTAGTGTAACGGATTCGTGAGTGAAGACTCCCGGGTTCGATTCACGGCACCGGAGTCACTTGGTAGATCTAGCTTAGCAAACTAGATCTTAAGTACTCATTGCTGTGTGGTGACCTGGGAAACCACCAATACTATATTCTCTCGTAAAGGCCAAAGTGGCCTGACCAACCCCTTATAAAGGGACTTCTGCCAATAGAAAGGGGTCACGGTATTTTTAATTTTTATTTATTTCATATTTACTTTATTGCAGACCGGTGCGAAGGTTTTTAAGACAACAGACTATATGTACAACTATTCATAATAAAAATGTTTCTATGAATACCACAACTACAGAGCAAGAAACTAATGTTGTTTTTTACGTACTATCTTGGTAAGGGGTGAAGTATAATTCAGTAGAATAGAATGGTCATAATCAAATCCTGATAAATTAAAAACATTAGTATTGATTTGATTATTACAACTAATTAATAATATTGAAAAAATATTGATGATAATCTTGATGTAGCTTTACTCTGATTTCCTGGATTGTGAGGTAAGAACACTCTCTCTGAAAATATTTGGAACGGATTAAGTACTAGTCACAACGTACCTGTCGGTAACCTGTATAACTATTATACTTATTGTATTGAAAAAGTAAATTAACTCGTTGTTGTGTCTAAAAATTCGTTCAAAAATATTGATTCGATCGGAATCGCAGCCAAAAGATCGGAAAAAATATTAATAACTTAATAATCACTTAAATCCAGGTTTTTTGGATTGTTAGACGAAAACTGGGTAGACCCAGTAACTAATAGATTATGTCAAAAAAACTATTAAGTCGAAAAACTAAATATAGTAATCAATTTAAAAATTGTAAACAAGTAAAATAAACAAGCACATTTCAACATCCTAACAAAACCCAAACTATTTTCACAATGTTGGATCACGGTATAAATTAATTTTAATGTAATTTATATACATCAAAAACGCGTAATTCTTCAAGTGGGCGTGAATAAAATTTTGATTAAAAACATAAAAATCCGTATGAAACCCAGACTGAATGAAATTAAGCACAGTTTTAATTTGTAGCACCAAAATATGCAGACTCGTTATACAATCACATTAAATTTTATGTTTATCATAACTCAATTGAAACTCACTGCACTATAAGACTTAAAATAATAATATAAGCATACTTATATTTATTTGTAGTATAAAATATCCTTTTCGATTGTACATGATATGTCTGAAAGATTTTGTGAACGGGAGCGTGAGTGATTCTGTAGTGGGAAAAATATCGAATTCATCAAAACACATGCGTGTTCGTAACTTTTTGTTTTTTAATTCTGAATCTAGGATAGGAGGAGAGAGTTGAGGGAAAAAACCTAAAAGAAATCTCGGAAGCACTTAGAAGAGTGGAGCTGAGAAGAGACGACATGTCACCAGGCGAGACATATACGAGCATGTGGGGGAAAATTGGAAAAAGTTTGTCTCTACATCCATCCATGCCCTCATATTATAACCCTCAATCACCAGCAAGTCATCTTGGAAATTATATATTTAATAAAAAATAGGAAAATATCATATACTCGAGACAAAGGCTTACGAATGTAGCACAATCTTCATGTCACATAGTCAATCAATTGAGAATCTAAACAATCCCGACATATTCCGCTTGATTGATTGTAATAAAATATTAAACAAAATCACAATAGACCGATTAAGACAGAACACTAGTAGAACTCAAGTTATTTAATATAAAACAATCCTATGAAAACACACTAATTATATTATAAGCTACACATAGGGTGATGTTTATGTTAACTCTAATTAAATATTAAGCCGTCTAAACTTAAAATTATTTATAGAATTATTATATACGTATGTACATAGGTATTTATTGGATAGATTTTTCTTATTCCAATTATTATAATAGCTTAAATGTTATTATATTTAAAAAATAGAAATAGGACGCTTGCATCAGGCAATACAGGTTTTTCACTAAATTTTACTATTGAATTCATACTTTTGCATTTAAATTTCTTAATTTATTTAAGCATTACTCAATTGCAAAAAGTTTTAGTTGTAACTCGTCAATATTAAAACTTATGTTTTAAAAATAAAATTTTGCACCCTAATTTATATTATTGTAAATATTTATAACGTCTATTTTTATTTAATAATTGAAAATCGAATGCCGATTAGAAAAATGAAATATACTGAATTGATGTTTATTTAATGTAAATAATCATGAAAATTATATAACTCATTATCCTACACGCTTGGTGCGGGAATTGAACTTACGTCTCTCGGATACTGGCTAAGCTAACAATATATATGGATTTTTGTATAATATTACGAAATTGATTGTAGTTACAGGGTTGAAACGACATTAAAGTTATAAAAACATTTTTACCCATCGATGATATAAATATTGAATCCGTGACAAGAGTCCACGTTTCATGCTCTTATCGTGAATGTTATAAAAAAGGTCTTAATACTTTATTGGTTTTAAGAATCGATATTGTATTTTCACGGACAGGGTATTTTATAGAAGCCAGACATGCAAACAGGCAGTTTGTTGAAATAAGTTTATAGAAAGTATGAAGGATGAAAAATAAATAATAAAAGCAGGTAGTGTGAATGATTCCTTTTAGAAATGTTTGACCGACACGAAGTCATACCCGAGTTTTCAAGGAATGCGTAGAAAAAGGCTGAAAAGGTACAAATTTTCACTGAAGCGACTATTTTGGATGTTGTTCCCTTTCAATGGAAGACCATAAGTAATATGGGGCCAAATATAAGAAGGACAGAGGCTCGTGAAACAATTTGGCAGAGATTCCTTCACGAATGGAAGAAGTCGTGGGTTTTCAATATATCAGTATAAAATATTAAATATAAAAAAAAAACTTATAGGGTATAAAGGGGAACATGGAGATTGAAGGAATAATAATAATTGTATAAAATTTAAGCATTCCTGATAAATTATTTACCTTCGAAATATTAAGATTATTTTAATTGATAATTTTTGTTTTGTTTTGAAATACACTTTAATTAAATCGATTGGTTTGTAAAACAAAAACATTTCAACGACTTGACAGTTTTTAAGGGGAAGAATGAATATTTTTTTAATTAATATTTTGGTGCAAATATATATATATAAAGGTTTAGCTTTTATTCAAAATATGTGACATTTGTTTTCACAAAATATATTTAAGTTTCTGAAAAAAATACTATTTGGGTTACAATTAGCTAACACGGTTAAGAGTCAGTTAAGACTATTAATTGAAGAACTAAGAAATATTGTTGTTTTTGTCATATAAAAATAAAATGATTATTGTTAGTCATTTTCTATATGCTTACAGTAAAATTATATTGAAAAAAAAGGACTCCGATCTTGTGTTAGTGAGTCGTGCTAGATGGTGGGTGTACAAATAGAATAGAGCTTGATAGGATTGGTGTACACGCATACGAACCGCACGCACACACTCTCGTTACACTATTATATTGAATATACCCTTAGTTCATACGATAAAAAGCGAGGCAGAGAAAATTACATAATATATAAGATTTAGTCTGCGCTGAAGCTAATGCTTCTTAAATATTGATAAAAATACATGTTTTTTTTTTAATATTTAGTGATACTGTTGGGGAATACACAAGGGAGAAAACGTCTTAGACACTAGCGAATGGATTTAAGATTAATAAATAAATAGGTGATAGAGTATTGAGCCATGTCAGTTTGTACGTGTCCCAAAAGGATGTGTGATTGAAAAGACGAAGTCAGAGTCTGTCCCTCATCCCTTACGTTCACCAGCTAAACATGACTTTCATTTTAGGAATAATGGGGACCGACACCCCTGAACACCCCCAGATGGAGAACCGCTGGAATGTGGGGGATTACGTGATAACTGCCTGCCTGCCTTCCTATACAGAAACATGCACAAACTGAAAAATATCCACTCATATATATATGTACGCTCTAACAGGACGATCGTTTAGCTTTACAATACTTTCAGTTGAAAGTTTCACAACTCGACTTCATTATTCCCTATGAAGCCCAACCGAATTTAAATGCACTTTACAAACTCGTTCAACTAACAACCATAATGGAAATCTATATCTCCGGAGCTTAATGCCAGAAGTGTCGATAAATAACTCTTATGAAAGTCCTATTGTCAACGATGCTTCGTGTTCAGTGAAAATATTTAAGAAAGGATAAGATATCGCAATTTTTAGTATCTGTATCTTTATTTATTACACTTATTCCTGTGACGTCACTGACTTAAAAAAGCAGTACAATATTTTTTTAGGTCGAAGAAAACAACAATACAACAATCACAAGAGGCTTATTATTTTTAAGGATTTCTTTATTTAATATATAATAATGACGCCCTTTACGTAATTAACATAATAATATTTACAAAAAAATATTATATAGTGTATAAAATAAAATAACAACATGAGGATATAGTTTGAGTACCTAACGCAAAATATCAAATAAACTTAAATAAAATGTAAATAAATTCCCAAGATTATAATTGGATGATATTAATAGATCATAGAATTCAAAATAATTTTAAAAACCTCAAAAATAAAGATAATATTTATTTATTAAATATAAAGTAAAAAGTAATTGATTAGGTTCATCCTGTAGACAATTTAAGTAACAGAAAATTTATTTGATATAAAAAAAATTTCAGAAGCCTTCGCTCATCCGGTATTTTTTTCATATTCTTTCATTTCTATTATTGCATAATGTGACAAAAGCATTGAGAAGAATAAATAAGTAAAAAGAACAGTAAGAAGCGATTCGTTTCAGAGGTTACAAACTATATTTCAGGAGTTGGATGGCTGAAAGTGACGCAACCACGTAAGAAAAATCGATATCACGGACGTCGCACTGCTGAATTTCAGCCAAGACAACATTGCTTCATTTATTATATTATTTCATAACTATGATTTAATATTATTTTTGATAAAGAATAGAATCAATCTATATACTGACATTATTTACTCTCAATAGCATACATGCAGTATAAAAAAATTCAATTGAAATGAACACAGAGCACCTTTTCTGAAATACATTATAATATTCTCGTTTATGAAAAATGGGCACATGTGGTAGTTTAGTATGAAATTCCCCTACAGATATTATGTAACAAAACGCTGAAATACTTTTGCGTCTGTCTCCATTGAGCAAAAAGTCTTCTGTCACACAAGATGACCTTAATCGAATAAAACTTCTGATCTTCTCTTACTATATTTATAAAATTATTATAATTTACCTTATATGTTGAATTTATGGAATAGACCAAGCTTACCTAAAAGAAATTTAAAAAAATATTAGTAAACAGTTGATAATCAGAACTAGTCTACAAAAGTGGGTGAAATTAAGTGCTTTGATTTCGATTTCGAACGATTTCCTCTAAAATAATTGATTACTATACTCTGATATTTACACAAAACATTATATGATATAAATTAACACTTATCATAGATCAATTATTATATTCATGGGGCAACACATATAGTTCAATTAAATAATTATTTTATTTTATTATACGATTGTTCTGCTAATATCTGAAAAATACATTTTACAGAATAATAAAAACAATAATATAAAAACGTGAGCCGCGCAGTGCTCTACAATTGTGAGCAATTAAAAAACTTTTTTTTTCACCCTCTTGGCCGAGGTTTTTTTTTCACACACATTTCAATGTATTATATTTACAGACGAAGAAATCAGAGTCAAAATAATAACCAATCCTATTCTTTATCATCAGTTTATTCGCATTTAATACATTTGTACAGAAACACTGCCTCAGTATTCACCTTACAATACAGAAAATTAGAGTAAACCTAGGTCAAGGAATATTTACCAGGATTTTTTAAAATACAATTAAATATAATATATATATATATATATATATATATATATATATATATATATATATATATATATATATATATATATATATATATATATAGGGTTTGAACCCACGACTACGATGTTTTTAATATACAAATTAAAATTCCCACGTGGTCTGATTATAACAATAAATGACCGATTGTGGGTTCAATGTATAAATAATATAATGTTTTTCCAGCTAGACGTGTGTGATATATGGAAGAGCAATATGGCTTGGTTTTGTCCACGTGGCATCGTTATATTTTAGAACCCACTCATCTCGAATATCAAACAAAGCCTTCATCTGACCTTTTGCCATATTCAAAAGAAAACAATCCCTATTCATATAATATTCTATGAGGCCACAAGTATGCCTTCACAATAACAACTATCGATCAATCAACATTTAAATATAATAAAATTAGGTCGTTGAGTTATTCATTCTTCAAAACCGACCACTGCGAAATTATAATAATAAAATTTCGGCCTTCTTTTTTATCCAAGTTGGCTATGATGGATTGAAAGTGTAATAATGAGGCGATTGTAACAGGTTTAATTTAAAAATAACTAATTTTATTAATGTTTTTTTTAAATTTAAATCGGTTTTCTCCATTGAATAGGCTTAGTTATTCATCTTCAGAGTCTTTTAAAATGAGCAGTCTAAAGTATTTATTTAGACAATCAATAATCAACATAAAAATATTTTTTTGTCTACAATAACATCAACAACAATCAGTATGAATGAAAATATTTTATATATCGGTATATATTTATTTATATACTCCGAGAGGGTTTTTAAAAATTAAGTTTTTCAGACACAATAATGTATTAATTAATTGTATGTCGGTGTACTTAATAATCGCCTCAGTATGTACCTTACCGTCCAGGAAATCAGAGTCAATCTGGATCAAGACCAGTTCAATCAGTATTTTATTAATATAGTCGTATTTATTTTATACACTAATATGTATTTTCTTCTCTCGTTATAAACCCCTAAATTTGTAGGTACATTTTTGTGTTTTTTTATTTTGATAAGTTTCACCAAAAATTAGCCTTTTCTGTTTGACAAGATTTAATATATTATCTTATATTACGGCTGGTTTATTGTTAACTTACTAGATTAAATAATATGAAAAATGTGATTTTTAAACATGAATATCCAGCCAATATTTAAAGCTCGTTAGCTGAAAGGTCGAATATGCATATTTTTAATGAAATTCTGAATAAACATTGTATATTTTTATCAGGAATTGCTTTGATAATTATTATTCTGTGACGTCACAGTGTTGCCATAAGGCCCCATATAAAATGTTAGATGGTTATGGGCGGGTCCAGTGAAAATGCTGACCAAGAATGCGTGATTTACGTTCCGAATACGGAATTTAATTTTGTTGAAAAATGAATTTTTACACGTACATACATCGTCTAGTCTTATATACACATACATAATTTGTGTGTTGTGTATTTTTAAATGGTTGTTGGAAGACATGAAAATTAAATTACGTGACTCGTCACAAACACATATTGGAATTCACATTTCAACAACACAAATTAAATCATATTAATATTAAAAATGAATGGATAACGCATAAAAATGAAATAATATGGTGGTAGAAACCACCCTTAGTCCGCCATTTTGTAATTTGAGAGCTGTACAACATGGAGCCTGATGGCAAAATGGAAATTCCCGTTCTGCTCGCCAAATGAAGTCTGCATTCTGATACGAGATCCTCATATGTCTATCCCTGTACTACATTGCTATTATTATTTCCATATATTCTACTAGACTTGCCTTCCTTTCGTATTAACTATTATATTTCCTCGATACGCCAATCTAATATATGCGTGGAAAATCCCAACATAACTCTTGTATGGGAAGTCATATCAAAATAATCTGAATGACATTTTTTCCTTACTAGAAGACTTATTATTATCTAACGGCCGTATAATAATATATATAATTGTCTAGGATGTGTTTATGTATGTGCGGGTCTTTCAACCATCAGTGTTACGAGATGGAAAAATAATATTATACTTAAATATTTAATAATAATTAATACATATCTAAAATCTCGAAACGGGTATTTTAATGATAATATTAATAAATTAATTTCAAAATAATATTAGAGATATTTAGTAATGCATAATAATTCCACATTTTATACTTCATTTTTAAAATAAAAAAATTCTACTAAATGGGACTTTTTCGAAATAGTAAAATAGTCCTATTTGACCGGCAACTAATGTAGATTAATCTATTATCTATTATACATTTCATGTCTCTGTCAATAGGTAAGGTATTTAATCATAAACTGTTATATTTTATAAATAATAATTAAACCGAGTGACATATGACCGGCAGTCTTACCAGGTTGATAAATAATATGTCATATAATTATTTAATCATAATTAATACATATCTTATATATCGAAACAGCTATTTTAGTTATAATATTATTTAATTAATTTCGAAATAATATTAGAGATATTTAATTATGCATAATAAATGACAATTCTAAAAAAAACAGTATTTATCGGGAGACTCGTTTTTTTAATCATATGAAAACTGTATTAAATTATTTTATTTATAATTTTAATTAAAAAATTCTAACTTATTTTTGTAAGGTAAATACTGAGGCAATTATTAAGTCGAGACCTGTGTAACTAGTAATAGTTAAGATCATCGACAGACAATTAACAAGTTGTCGTGTCTAAACAAACCCTTAAAAAGCTTCTGTAAATATATTAATAAATAATTACAGGAATTATCTAAAAGTGAACAAAGGCATTTTATTGCCGAGATATAAAAATGAGTGAATTATATCACAGTATTAAGAACGGGATAAAAAACAGTTCAATATTGACTAAACAATTGTAACTATGGAATTAGACTTGTGCAATATTGCGTATATTTCAGTAGGTATAATATCGATGAATGCGAGTACAATTGGTTACATAATAGAGGTTTCAGGATAAGTTTTGACATCGTTTCAGACCAAAATGACATCTAGACGAGGCAATATTCGCTCGAGGGCTTTTAACTTTCATGCTCTACTATTTTTTCACAAACTTAGCCAGAGAACGTGACAGCTTCATAATGTCATTTAGATTAACTCAATATTCAGAAATATCAATAGTGATATTAAATTTACAGACAAAAAGGCAGTATTTTGACTAAGCGGATAAATTTTACAGTTTTGAATACACTCGAGTCTCGCAAAAATATATTGCACTTTATGGAATACACGAACTATTCCATAAACATTGTATAAAAAGTTATAAAATGGATAAAAACTTATAACTTTCTCAAAAATCCATTTTTTTTAAATACTGATGACTATAGTTTATTTCCCATAATTATACAGTAAGTACGGTAAATTTTTGATATTTAATTTGGTTTAGACGCAACATTAATTTTATTGGTCACTATTTAACTACAGTTACAAATATCACCGATAGGGTGGCTCTTCCCAACGATAGACTTAGTATTCACCTTACAATCCAGGAAATCAGAGTAAACGTGGATCGAGACGATCTATCGTAATTTTATTAATTTCATATCCCGATCTGAATACTCGACCGTCTACATTTTTAAATTTTTCACAATATTATTATCATTTATATATAATTTATTCTTCATACATATAATCTCATTTCAAACAAAGGTAAACCGTATATAAATCGTTATCATTCTTTTTATTTTAGTTTATTTCCAACACCCCTGTTTTTGTATTTTTATATTGTTTGGATTATAAGTTGATATTCCATTTATTATGTTAATTATAAGCAATTAGATTATAGAATTATAGGTAAAAAGATAACTCTGTACACATAAGTCTATTTCCAAAGATGTATTGTTCTATCAATCATTGTAAAAACTTATGCATAATAAATATATTGTAATATATTATATTGTAACATCTAATCATAATGTATCAAATTATTGTGTATAAATTATATTTAATAAAGAAATTGTATGATAAAATGAGTGATTTAACAATACATACATATATAAAAAGTAGCTAGATTATCGAATCGCAAATTTCTTAAATTATATATATGTATATTCTGCAAAAGCCTTCACAGGGGTAAAATTAATAAAGAAAAATATTTCACGTACAAACACGAGTGTATACAAAAGCGTACATACATACATATATCGAAGTATCAATTCATTGATTCCAGGAAAATTTTGAAGCAGCCTATTCAGGTATTAAACCCATAGTTTTATAATATAAATCAATTTTAATTATGTTATTTTTTAAATACAAGTTTAGAATAGATGCTTAACCCCTGTAGAGCGAGTGCATGGTTGATTTATTTATTCTCATTCACAACGGCGTGTATAAAAATTGTTTGGGTAAAGTCTGGCCGATGAATAGACTAAAGAATAAGGCACATAGAAAAAATGGGAGGCGCAAAACAATTTCTGGAGAGAGGGCATAAAGAAGTCCTGAGGCAGTTCCGCCATTGGAGAGGAGCCAAGAATGGCCTACTATAGAAAAACTAGCACCATACAAGCCTTTTCTTCAACACTTCGATTATCCGGCACGACACTATTATTATAACAACTCATCTACTATGGATATAGTACATTATGAAATAAATCAAATTCTTAAAACCTACCCAGACTGTGGCTTCCGACAAATAAATCAACTGAAGACCGATAACGTTTCTTTGCAAAACGATAAAACTTTCTAGACGCTTGATATTTTCATAAATGGGAATTTGAACTTTATAGCAGTCGCATAATACAATTTTTCCGAGAAATAACTCCCCTTCTAAATTCAACAACTAAAGGACGAATTTTCATTTGCAGAAATGTAAATCCTTTATAAACAACGTAAATATCATATAATGGGTGGGGCAAATATTCCGCTGCTATTTTGGCTTTATGACGTTTAGATCAGTTACGCCACTATTTCTGCTCTTTCTTGTGGCGTATATTTATCCATTATAAAATTGGGGTGTATTGTGCTATTGGTTGGGGAAATACTGGTCTAAACGTCACATAACCAAGATGGTGCACAGACCTGATCTCTCGGATATTAAGCCAAAGAGGCATTAGTACACAAAATATGAAATATTCAGATTGATTAAATAATAATATGAATTTAATAGTTATAAATCAAAATAAAAAGAGAGTTGACACATCGACGTGAAGTTGGTCGCGGATTAATAATGAATGAACTGTCAAAATTAACTCCCGCCAAAATTTTCCATTCTATCGACAGTATTCCTCATACAACTACCTCTTTTATTCTCTTTTGAATAGGCTATAATGACTTGATAACGAATTTAGGCACCTGGATGAACTCTTTTCCACCAATTCTGCCATCTAAAGGACTTGTTTAGGAGCGACCTTATATAGTAACATATAAACGATTGCTTCCTACACCTTACATTATTTTAACCTTATTTTATTTTATATAATACATACATTTTTACATACATACTATATATATGTTATTATTATTTTTGTCTTGTCTGTAAAAAAGATCTTATTAGGGTTTATATGTAAATAAATAAATATGACCAAAAACCTATGCTGATCCAATCAGCCAATAAAACTGAGATTATTGACTTAAGATATAACTAGATCTTAATACTGATACTATTTTATGTATTTTAGAAAAAAAAAATTACGTGCGTACGTAACCAATATATTTATTTAGTGGTGATTCCTGAAGGTTAATATTGAAATGAAATAGGGGGGTGAAAACATCAGATTTATTAAATTATATTTTCAGCACACAATCACGTAATAAAAAGAAGGTCGGTTCAGGTAAGTACATGTTACTTTTCAATTAAAAATATCAATTAAAGTAAATAATGGAGTATAAAATTAAAAAATTGTGTGAACAGTTGATATAAAACACACCTTACGCTGCATGCAATGCGTGTTATGTAAATTATAAAGAGGTCAACGAACACGATTTTAGGATATTATTTCGTGATCTTACTAAGTTTATTTTCCCAATTTCGGATATTTGAAGTTGTTGAGATCACATATCGACCCGAAAACACTTTAGCAGATATTTGCCATGTGTGAACACGATCCTTATTTATATCGTTCTTCTGTAATTTACGGCCGTCTCTTTATATCTCTATTGTTGTTTTATATATTACAATTTCTTTATTAACATAAGTTTTTACATTGATTGATAGAACAATACATCTTTGGAAATTGACTTAGGTGTACAGAGTGTTTACATCTTTTTACCTATAACTAACATGAGAATGTTTTATTTAAATTTGACATGAGTAATAGTATTTAATTATAGAAAGAATGGGAAAAAAAAAATAAAACCCATTTACAAATTTGAAGGTTAATAAATAATAACAACGATAAAAGCAATATTAACAAAACAGTTACAAAATATATAATGCTTAAAAACTAAATAACAATTTGTTTGGGCAAATTTGAGTTGAGTGGATTATTGGAAATTTTATTATATTTTTTTAAAAATAATATCAGTTTTGGAAGTTCATTGGTAAAATGAACTTACGTTTCCTCGAGACATATTCGGTTTTATTTACGTGTCTTATGATTGGGTTAGTTAGTCATTTTAGTGTAATGTTTTTTACTGAAATCTGCGATATTTGCTTGGATCATTTTTAACTTAATGTCCTCGTGGACTTCTTTAAGAAATGTGCCAGGTTCAAGATCTAAGGCCATCTTAAGACACTTGTTTTGGACAATTTGAATTTTATTAATATGACTTTTGCCGCAGTAGACCAAGCTGGGCATCCATACAAGAGAATCGGTCTGATAATTGATTTATAAAGAAGTAGCTTATTCTTGGGTGACAGCTGACTACGCCTGTTAATAAGTGGATATAAGGTGTTAATAGCCAGGTTGCTCTTGTCCACAGCATATTTTACATGCTTGGACCAGTTCAACTTGAAGTCTAGGATAACTCCCAAATACTTGACTTCTTTGAGCCAAGGAATTTGTTCGTTATTGATACTAAGAGGGGGGATGTGGGATCGCTTTCTTTTGTTAGTAAATATTATTACTTCAGTTTTACTCTCGTTGAGTTTTAATTTCCAGCGAGAGTAATACTGTGTTAGTAGGTCTATTGTTGTTTTGTCTCGCTGACTGTTTATAATGTTTTTGCACTGCTATTCGATTAGCAAAATAAAGTAAGTAGTACTTATAAATCAGTAACTAGTCCGACACTTTTACAAATTACCAATTTACGTATGGGTAGACACGCCGACGTAGAAGAAAATATTATTTACAATTTTCCATATACGGAATGATTTATATGACCTTTCTTCTTACATGAATTGCCTGTACAGATGGGATGTCATTATGTCTTTCTTACATATTATGTTTTATCTAGCCCTTGGGCTTTATACGACAATAAATTCGAACATATTATTTATTTATTAATATAATTTTAGCAATGCTAATTTTTTTATATACATGTACAAAAGCCTACATATCACAAACTTTTATAAAGTACTCTTATCACAGAGGTATTTTTTTTGTATGATCGAAATAAAAATATTATATTGATAATTTACAACAATTAATAAGGCAATCTCATAAAATATAATATAAACAACATTAAAACATACTCTACACTTTTAAAATAATTTAATAAATAAATTGTAAGGCAAATAATTGTACTATTTCATCAAAAAATGGGTTTATAATAGTCATATTTTAATAAGAATATTAACACGCCCATATTCAACATAATATTGTAATGAGACTGTGTGTGCGTGCGGTGCGTATGCGTGTACACCAATACTACCAAGCTCTATTCGTATAAGTACCAATACTATTAAGCTCTAGCACGACTCATTACACTATTATATTGAATATGGCCATTATTTAGAGGTTGGATTTAAACTGATTAAGAATATTTTAAGGGGAATGAAAAACAGACCTATAAAATTATTTTTATATATTTTTTTAGTTACATTTTTATTTCAAATTAATATGAAAAGACAGCAGCTCATTAATAGTAGTCGAAAAACATATAAATGAACCTGCTACTAATTGATTATTATTTTATATTAATGTTTGCGATACTTTAATTCACCCATACTTATCAATTAAAAGTTCTCCTATTATATAACATTGTTTATAAAGGAAGTGTATATTTTTTCTGAAGCAAGTGGATTTATAAGATTTTTATGCTCTTATGTTTGAAGAGAAAATGTCAAACTTCAAAATTATAATATAATCTATTTGCGGTTCGTTAGGTCGTCTCTGTGCTTGTTTAAAGTATGAAATTTGCTTTAAAAACAAATAAAATACAGCTAAAATATGTAGTAAAGCAATCTTAAGCTTTTGGGTTATATAGAGCAGTGGAACAATGGTGAACATATTGAATTAAAAAAATAATCGAATTAATTTAACCTTTAGATGGCTTTAGTTTGATCAAATATCAAGTCTACTTTAGACCACCAAAACAGAAAACCAACATGATTATGATACAATTTTACAGTAATTAAAGAGGTAATACCCGAATGCATCAGAGGCCAATGAGGCCATAGTGTGGTAATTAAGATAGGGTTTAATGTAGTACGTTAATTAGCTAAGTGCAACGTGGCTTTTCGCAGAATTATGACTACAAGTATTCATAATGTGTAACATACACATAGAAATGTGTAAGAAACCACAAGCTATGCTCCATGCACTCCTGCCAAAGGATCCCTATCAAAGGGAATCACATAAAGGTGGGTATACCCAATCGTAAAGAGGAACAATTTGAATGCTCACTAAAAACCACACCGAATCAATGCTGTAATTAATATAATGTCGCATAACACGGTAGTTAATCATTATAAAAGTGGCATGTGCATTGTCAGAAAAACGAGGATGGATTGAAGTATTAATGAAAAGCTGGCAGGGTGGCATCAATCAATTGAAAATGAAATTTTTCAGGTGAAATTATTTGAATTGAATGGTTCTGTTGAAACATGAACGCTTTGTAACACGTCCAGTGCAAATGACGTTCAGTTGACATTTACCACAGTGGATTAATTACCTTACACCAATTAATAATACATTCTATGGGGATTTTTAATGGTTTGAATGTATCCGACACTTTGATAAGCTAACGATACAATTTAACTTAAACTATACAGAATGAATATTCACCTAGTTTTAATTTCATTCAATTTGCGGCTGTTCCCATAGGTACATCAATCAAACCAGTAGAGTAAACCTCTATGTCCAAACAAAATTCCAGATGAAAAACCGCAAAAGTATCTGATTGGTGGAATTAAAAAAGTTCTTAAATGGTTGACAGTTTCAACCAATCAGATACGTTCGCTGATTTTTTAGCTTGCGTTGTGCCGGAGATTTGACAAACACACACTCGTGTTATAAGTAATAAGGGTTTGTTTTATAAAGCAAAAAAAAATATATTTATTTCAATTTGAAATTGTTACAATATTAACACTGTATTTATTTTTAAATATTTTTTTTGGGTAGCTTAATAAAAAGCGCGTATGTAAACTTTTTATTAAGTAATGGATTCCCAGGCATATTCACCGTAAATACGAAAGTAGAGTTATTTAGCTACACTTATGATCGGTTTTTTGTTAGTTAATGCCTCGTCTGAGCCTCGGGCGAGGCACTAATTAACAAAAAACCGATCAAAAGTATAGCAAAGCAACGCTATTACCGTCTTTACGGTGTTCTTTTACAGCGACGCACGCCTAGGAATCCAAAGCTTTACAAAAATCGCCTGAATCGTCTTAACAAAACAAAAATAATTAAGCATATTTAAACTAGTATGTAAAGTAATAAAACAATTACTTTAGTGTAGAAAAATTAAAGGTTGTGTTTGTCAAAAATATATAATTATCATTTCATCCCCGCAGCTTAACGTTAGCAAAAGTCAAGGGTGTGTCCCTTTTTATGAACTTTTGGAATCTATTCGAAACACCTTGTTCAATTCAATATGACACCCTCTATTTATTAAAAAAAAACGACCGTATTCAAAAGCCAGCATAAATCTTTATTATAAAATATTCTTACATACATATAATATTTGTTCATTCGAAAGTAAGCCTTGCCGCAAAAAGTTAGTTGCGGCACGTGCAATGCGGCCTTTTCATATAATTTGTATAATATAAACACACATATTCATTATATTAAAATAGAAATGGAGTGAACGAACCCTTTTCAAGGGGAGGGATTATATTTTGGGGGATGCGGGCTCAAGATTTCGGGCCGTGGATTGCTTCAAGCTTTACCACTTCAAAGGTACACGAATGCTTCTCAAAATCAATTTTTAAAATTGAACACATTTTAAATAAAATCCAACGGTTGGAATATTTAACACAACATGCTACTATGCTGCTGAATTAATTAACGCTCTGAAGATATAATATTTCGACTAGTTTATGTCAAAAGGAAGACAAGCCAAGTCTTAAAATAATATTAGACAGTACAATTTACTAGAACTATTTTAGAGTAAATAAAATCCAAAACTTAATGAAATTTTGATAAGATTTTAAATATATTATATAATATAAAAAATCATGGACTTTCAATGATAGTTTATACCGCAGAAGATTAAGGTTGTAATTGAACTATCGTCGAATTGTAGTCGCCTGATGACGTAATGTGATAAATTCGGACCAATAAGAAGCTTACACGGTATTTAGAGCCACATAAATGCAACTTAAATTAGCTATAGACAATGATAAACCACTTATTATTAGAAATCATAATTATTATTATAAATATCAATAAATCATTGACAAATCTACAAAATGATACATATTTTTATGAAATTACTTATAAGCTTCTGGTATGGATAGGAGTTAAACTAAATATTGAACTCAAAAACGGAATATTTGTAGATACGTTATTGACCCATTGATATTTGAATAATTAATAATTTTATAAAGTTTGATAGTATGTTCCCAGGGGAAAAGTCTGGTTTGAGGATATGCAAAGTAAATTATACAAATGAAAGGAACACACACAACATAAACAAAACAAATCTTAGACTCTTCTGAAGCTGGAGCCAGGCTTCTTTAAGGGTGTTTCCCTCCACAAGGACGTGCGGGTAAAATATTTATAAAATATGGGATTTAATTTACTATTTGTGTTCTTAACTTAAGTGACGTAACGATTAGTAAAATTCCAAGTTAAAGCACAATCGGGTCGATAAATATCTTCCCCGCCTGTTTAGCAAATAGCAGTTTGTTGTAGGTGTAAATAATTTATGGAATATTGTAATAATATAAATTTATAGTTTAAAATATATCAGTCAAATTTTGGATGTGATTAAGCAGATTGGATTTAAACCAGGCATTTTGCGGTGTAATATTATATATTTTCAAAATCTCTGGATTATAAAATATTCGATCCAAAACCTGTTTGATGGAAATTCTACGACGATGAAAATTAAATGAAAAAGGTTTAATTTGATCCCGATCGATCGTCTAGATCCAGGTTTACTCTGATTTCCTGGATTGTAAGGTAAATACTGAGGCGATTATCGTTGGGAAGAGCCACCCTATCGGTGATATTTGTAACTGTAGTTAAGATCACCGACAGACAATTAACACGTTGTTGTGTATAAAAAAACCCTCTAAAAAAGACCCTTTCTAAAATAAAAAAAAGCTCCTCGGAGCGTAAATAAATAAATAAATAAAAAGATATGAAATAAGGTGAATTGTATTGAAAAACCTCTATTTTATCTAAAATAATATATTAATTAGGCAAATTTTGGGCACATTATATTTAATTAAATTTAATTTTATTGTACATAATTGATCTATTTTGGATGAAATATCGATTAAAAATAACAGATAACGGATACTTATTTGCATATTGTTAATATTTAATTAGAATATTAGAGATATTTTATAAATTTAAAACACAAAAACATACTTTGTTGTAAGTTTTTTCATTTAATTCAATCTGTAGATGAAAAAGTGCAAAAATCGACTTACCGTTAATTTACAATAATTTTGCGGAAGTACATCAAAAAGCTGAAGCTTACCTGAAAATAAAAAAATACACTTTTTAATATTTTTAACAAATTATCCGTTAAAATTCTACACAACATCGTTGAGGGGGAGAGTTTTTTTTAAAAATGTTAAATCTTGATTATAAAATTTCAAGCGATCGTGGTTTATTCGCAAACATTTAATCGATCTTAAAGTGGTAATAAAACAAGCCATTATATTAAGTAATGACCAGTTTCATTTCTTATCGTATATTGCGCAATTTATTATTACATTGTTCTTTAGTTTCGGCCACATTTCACTGCCTGATATCACGTTACTAATTCTTTATACGAATCTTCGTCCCTGACTTTTTTATTTTGCGACAAACAAACTGGAAATCGTAAATCACACCTTGTAATCTGAAGGCGACTTAAAAATATAAATGTTTGAATTTATTGTCGGCGGGGTATTTTTTCCCTGTATTTGTCGATGAGATTATTAATTACACCTTTTTGGGTTTTGTTCGAATAGAAGTGACGGAATTTATGGGTCACCAAGTAGGGTTTTTCGTCGTGAAAGAAGCCTTAATCTTGGCAAACAAATTGCCGATAGGAGGATATATTATAGTTAAAGTCTAAGTAAAATTTGCAGCGGTCTTGCCAAAGTGATTGTCGCTATTTGGGCACCAAATTGAAGAGCCGTCCCTCTTCAATGGGTGTCTTGATGAAGATTTAAGACCTGGGATACTTTTCTTATAATACATTTAATGATTCATACCGACGGAAGACGATGTGCATATTGTTATCCTTGTTTGTTGTCAGGATATCACGTTCTGATCATAACTCAATAAACAATACATTTTATGCGAAGAACGAACAAACCGGGAAGTTGCATTTGCACTTGGGATTACACTCCATATAACTTGTTACTCAATATTGCATACAATGTGTATTACAAAGACCATTCTTATATCAATATTATCTTAAATAAATCAACAAATCATCAGCTCTAGATGATCTTACAAGACAGGCATCTTGAAGTGTTGATGTCATTTATGAATTTGATTTCATGAACGAATCAAAGGCATGGAATTTCAAATATTACTAAAAATTTACAACATTTAAATAGATTTGAATAAAAATACTAGTGAATAAACTGTATTCATATTCAAAAAAATCGATCGTGTTAATACTAGAAGATCCACAATAATGTTAATAAGATCCTAATCGATCGTCTTGATCCAGGTTTATTCAAATTTCCTGGATTGTGAGGTAAATATAGAGGCCATTGCTTATTGGATATTTAAAAAAAATATTCAAAAGACTACATTTTCTTAATAGAATTACTTGTTTTATTTTAAAAAAACCGCCTTATTGTGTCAGTGACATTTGTAACTGTAGTAATCACTAACAGTTTAAATTTCAATTTAATTAACACAAAATCCATAACCTACTCAAAAAAATCTCTTTGGAGAGTAACGCATAATTAATAATTAGATATAGTAAACAAGTCTCCAAAAAGTACAATAATTTACAAAACAACCAATGTTAATCTTTTACAAGAGGTTAAATTTCGATTCAACAAATTTTAGCTTAAAAAAATGTATTTTTTTCTTCGAAAAACTAGTACAAGACCGTAACAATAATCTTAAAAATAAAATAACCGAATTGAAGATTGATAAGTATAGTTTAGTTAGTGAGTCGTACTAGAGTTGATGGTATTGGTTGACACGAGCTTTATATTTAATAAATAATAAATAATAATATACACTATTATAATTTATTTATTTAAGCTCCAAGGAGATTTTTATTTTAGAAAGGGTCTTTTCGAGAGGGTTTTTTATACACAACAACGTGTTAATTGTCTGTCGGTGATTCTATACCATTGTCTTTAAATCGTTCCGGACGAGTTGATACTAAAGATGTTTATTGATCTTGTCAATTATAGTTTAATCTCTGAATAAATTATTGGTAAAAAAATAACTTGAAGACTTAGTGTCACAGGCCGAAGAACTAAATGGGATATTATATAATATTTATTTATGCCCCAAGGAGCTTTATTTTTTTTAGACACAACAACGTGTTAATTAATTTTCTGTCGGTGATTTTAACTATTACTATTAGTTACACAGATCACCGACTTAATAATCAGTATTTATATTACAATACAGGAAATCAAAGTAAACCTGGATCAAGACGATCAATCCTGATTTTATTAATATTATTCCCGATCTCCCAGTCGTAATAACCGATCAATTTAAAAATTCTTGACTTGAGTGGGTTTTGAACCCTTGAGCACAGTATTTGTAGCCACGCTTCTCATCCCCTGAGCTATTACGCTGGTTAAATAATGAAAAATTTAACCGGATGAGTGTAATGTAAAATAATAATTGTAGTATTAATGTATTTAGCGATGTATAAGATAATCGAAGGCATTGAATCGAGGTATAATAAATGTGAGGCGACAGGGGCAGAGGATGCAGCCGACCAACCCTCATGAAACTTATGAATTTTAATAGAGAAAATACTGCATACGAGCACTGGGCGGCCATATAAGGAGGGTAGGTGGAGCACAAGCACTATATGGATGATAATAAAATTTCTAAATTGGAAAAGTTGGAAGCTGTGGCCGACCATCTTGTGTATGGTGACATCTGGTGGTTTGGCGTGTTCACATTATACGTGGATAACCCATTACACGCAAACCAACGATTAAATTACACACAATTATTTCATTTTCACACTACATTATGTCTCCTTTATTAAGACGTCTTCACTATATACTGACGAAATCGAATTGATTAATTGATATTGCATAGTTGCATACACACAAAGCCTCTGTGATTATTATTGCCACGCCGCAAATTGTATATTTATTTTGTATTCATCGAATAAATAGTGTTTTGCAAAGAAATGTATCATACAGTTCGTTAGTGTACGCAAATATTCAAATATGTTATTATTTTAAAAATATTATTACATAACATGGTTAAAATTTGCATGCAAATATTTAAAGAATCAAAAAGCTTTCGATACTAGTATAAATTGGAATAAAAATTATTACAATTTCTTTATTAAATATAATTTACAATTATTTATTGTTCTGATAAAATACTAAATGAAGGTAAAATTAAGCCTGATGATGATCATTATTACTTTATTTGAGGTTACATTTTGTTATAATAATAAATGGACTAGACACTAGACAAAAATAAAACAGATATACAACAAATAAACAATATTTGAGAGCTCAAACGGCCTAGTTATTATAGATCATATAATTATTTTACTAAGAAATTTCATATGTTTTTATATTAAATAAATTTTAATAATTCATCGCTTCTTCTGCTCTAGTATGAAAATACGTACACTTTTCTTGCTTGAGGTATCGATAATGAACGATTGTATTTTTTGTGTAATATATTGTGCAAATATAAAAATAATAAACAAAATCATAGGTAGTCTAAACCTGCGTTTTTTGGAATAATTATTTATTTACTTTACTTTATTTATTAATGGAGATTTCCCTATACAAATTTATTTATAGGAGAGAAGGAAAAGGTTTTTGATATAAAGTATGTAGTAGGATGGTTATTTTAGACATAAAAAATATCCATTTTAGTATTATTCATCTATGAATGCATGAGCTTGTATTTGTAGAAGTAAAATAATAATAAATAAATAAGGGACACACTTGGTACATGGGTGAATGTTTTTTTTGCATACAAATATCGCATATACTTAATAAATATATCCTTGATGATTGATGAAAGAATAACAATTATTTAATTTAATATATCTTTTCCAAAATTTCCAACAATAACGCAAGAAGTAACAAACATTAATAAAAAATCTGTAGATATATAAAATATAATAAGGGTATTTGGTTATCTAAATGGCTCATTTGTCAGGTTGGGGTGTATTTTAGAATAAATTGTGTGATATTGAAAGACACGTATGTATATTATATTTGCTATGCAGACGGGGTCACCCTTTAAATCCGATACGAGTCCGAATAGGGGATGTTATCTAAAGGCAACACTCATCACAAACGACCCCATTAATACAACACTTAGTATCATAAAAATATTATTCTCGGATTGAAATTATCACCAGCGACGAAGCCGAATAATAAATAATACTTAATATATTTTTATTTGTCAACATATTTGTGGGAAATGAGGTTTTCGATCAAAGCCTCCCTCGGTGTGATAGCGAGTAGGTCACAGGGCCTTTAGTGTCACGCCATCCTTCCGACCAGATAAGATATCACCACCCTCTATAGTAAATACCACAACTCCTGTCATCAAATACAATTTAATTTATTTATCGCAAAAATTTTCATATTTCATACAGACTTCCAGTTGACAGCGGGTGCAAAATTTGTATATTCATTGGTTGAATTATATAGCTTAAAATGTGACACAAGAACCAAAAAGCGTCAAATCAAATCATTCGTAAGTTTCTATCATGGATGTTGAATTATTAGGGGTGGAAGTACGGAGTTATCACCCTTTGGAATTCAACCCCCAGGACACTTACAAAGAACACCTGGATAATTAACAATATATCCAAGTCCATCGAATACTAAATGTTGTTACAAGTTAATACAAGATTACTATGGGTAACATTTAGTAACGTTTATCATTAATAATATTTTTAAATAAGCAATCGTTTATTTAAAGGGATGAAAAATTGTCTTATTCAAATTTAAGTTCATTGAACAGATACACATATTTTCTTTCTTGTTTAAAGAACCAGATATCACTAGTTTTGGTTAATAATTAAATTAAACATTTTTTTATGAAAACGCTTTGGTTTTAACTTAAATATGAGATACATACTAAATTTTGTTAAATAATCGACTTGATTTACAAGTCACAATCCAGGAAATCTGAATAAAACTACATCAAAGCGAATAATTTAATCTTACAGAAATAAGTAATAAGACTCATACAAATAGTATCTAAAATTATTATTATGATTATTAAATAAATAAATTGATTAATCATCAGTAAAAATATGTGTATAAATAATATACACATAATTTCTTAATTCATACTTGATAAATTAATTGTAATATATAAAGCAATTTTGTTGAAAATATGATGATTTATAAAGGGTATTACTACATGACACGAATAAGTGGTGAATTGGGTATGTTTTTGTTTAATAAATTCGCTTCAATCCAAATAAAATTTATTAATTAAAGCTTGTGTATATGAATAAATGTTGACATTCAGTTTAATCTAAATGAATAGTAGATATTAATAATATATTTACGTGTATGAAATTCAAGAAACATCCTATTCGTATTTGGCATTCAGTGTATGCGATACGAAAGGGCGTAATTTCCCCGATTCGATATCATATTTGAATGTAATAAGATTTTCTCCACATGTGTACATAATATTACTTAGATTTACATAGTAAATAGTGAAGGCATATGATTATTTCAAAGCTGAAAAACATATTCGTTATATTTCAATAAATCACATTCGACTACTTCAATGAATTGACTTTTCAATCCGATGATATTCAGTCTCTACATACAATTACGAATAAACAATAATGTAGCAATCTAACAATAAAAATCAGAATGTGTAACTATAATTATTTAATAAATTCATTTCTACATAATTATTAGTATAAAATCAATGCATTTAAATATATGTATTGGCAAAATCTTTTTTACTAACAAATAACTCATCATTGATACTAGTGTAAATTTTATTCTATTATTTTTTCTTTACCTATTTATATTTTCTATCTATCAATAGATATTTGCTTGTTAATTTTTGTTAATCAAGTACCACAAAATTTTTTTCGGTGTAAAAACCAGAAATGTCGTATACACTTATAAATAAATAAATAAAATAAACGATTCTGTAAAACTACAAAGACATTACCTAGTTTTATAAGAATCATTTGCATTTATAAATAAATAAAAAAAACAATTTTATAATAAATTACTGCAAAATTAAATATAAATATGTATTATACAAACAATCAGTTTAGGCTTGTTAAAAAAAATCGTTCAATAAATCTGCTATCGAACCGTTGATGTCGATCCAGGTTTACTCTGATTTCCTGAATTTTAAGATTATTATTTTACCTGTAATCGTTAAAAATATACAAAATAATATTATGACACACGCTCGATTTAACTATTAGTTTTGACGTATTCGATTTCTGTAACGATTTACTCTATTATTTGATTATTGTATCATATTATTTTAACTCTCTGATATTTAAACAAAACAGTTTATGCTATAAATCATATTTATAATCACTTATCATATTTATAATCAATTATTATATTCATGGGACAAAATTTAAAGGTAAAAACATAGTATTTTTTATAATACTATTATTTTTCGGTAAAATGTATTATTGGTATATTATGAGAGATTGCTGTGTTAATATACTAATAATACATTTTACCGAAAAATAATGCAATACGCGTAATAAAAATGTGAGTCAAACAGTGCTCTACAACTGTCAACAATTTAAAACCAGTTTATCCACCCTCTTGGACTAGTTTTGGCTAATTCATATAATATATGAATATTATAACAAAATAATATAGCGAGTGTCTCAAAAGGTCATATAATATAGGCTAAATTACACGAAATTGTCGGCGCAGTAATAATAGAACAAATATTTACAAGCTGAGAGGCAAAAGGACGTGTCGGATTTGGTCGGGGGTAGCAAAAAAGCACAGGGGTTGGCAAAAAGAGAGATATGTAAATGAAGCTTCGTGTCCCATGCAGATTTGCGAACCCAAAAGCCTTGTCCTGGATCCTCAGACATCTTGACATTTCCAAAGCCACATTCATCATCATCATCGTGTTTGAAAAATCCGCCATCCGACCTTTTCTCCTAATTTGGCAAACATGTTAAGTGTCCGTTCGTCATAATGATTGAAATATACAAATAAATGTACATATTTGTATATAGAGAAAATTTCCACCCCATTGATATAAACGACTATTTTGCTTTGTTTCACAGCTTCTCTCCTCATGCCGTGGACAATTTAATCAAACCGTTCTGGAAATGACTTTCTTAATGAGTGAGACGCGAAACTTATTTAATTTATAATGAATTCAATAACACTTCGCGTTAGACTATGAATAAATTTATTCGAATAAAAAAGACATATATGTATATCGATGGTTAAGACCATATACATATTTCGTTACGTCCAGACAGCCGTCTTGTACACACGTATATTGAAGTGCTCCTTGCATGGTTAAGCAAATTCGAAAGTGTCAAGTACACAAGTGTCGCAACTACCAAACCGGTCTGCCGCCCTGCGACCTCTCCTGATAACGAGCTTGCCGCAACGCCGCCAAAATCCACTTCACCATTATTATCAGGTACCATCGCTCCTTATCATAGTAACATATACTCATTAGTTAACTCGTAAACGTAATGGCTCAAACGACGATCGATGGGTTTCTTTTACCAAAGAACCCGATCAAACGTCCAAGACCTACTACTCCTACTTCCATTCCAAAACAAAACCAATTTAAGTCGCTGGGGGAGGTAATTTTGTCATCCGATAAGGATGTCAAAAACCTCCCCCGTTATATCTCAAATCTTCAGGGCACGGTGAAAACTTGACGATTGTCAAGAAATTCATCAATAAATTCCAACTACATTACAAACCAAACGGACAAGTCAGAGTCCAAACCAGCAATATCACTGATTTCAGAGCCCTTAAAGCGGGCCTGAAATCATTAAACAAGGAATTTTTCTCCTTTACGTTAGAATGTGACAGACCTAAAAAATCTGTCATACGAGGCCTGCCTCTGCTTCCTGTAGAGGAAATCAAGCAGGACCTTAGCGACAAAGGATTTAAAATAATAGACGTGTTCCTAATGAAAGGAAAAAATGGCTCCATTACGAAGTCACCCCTATATTTAATAAATCTCAGCAATGAGACAAATATGAGTGACTTCAAAAACACTACTAATATCTGTCACTGTAGAGTGACAATTGAAAAATACTCTCTTGGGAGAAATTCTATCACGCAATGTTTCCGTTGTCAACAGTGGGGACACGCAGCATCCAACTGCAACAACGCATTCAAATGCGTGAAATGTGGCGGCGATCACCAGACTTCCACATGCATAAAGGATGCCACTTCCCCCGCAAGATGCTGCAATTGCGGAGGGGACCACACTGCAAATTACAAAGATTGCCCTGACAGACAGAAGCAGATCAAATTAAGATCTACCCCCAAGCTGCCAGCTGCGAGACCGGCCACCCAGCGTGCACCAGTGCCGCCCCCGAACATCGTCAACGGACGCTCCTGGTCCCAGGTTGCTCGTGGACCAATGGCCGCCCAGGTCATCTCCCCGTCCACATCTCATCACGTGACTGACCTGTCATGGGCACAGATTGCCCAAGGTCCCACCACCACATCTACTGCGAAGAACATTACCGCCCCAATCTCTAGCGCTGATATGCCGATAGGAGACCTGATGACTCTTGTATTGAAGGTTCAAGAGCTTCAGCGGAAGCTAAAGACATGTCAGACAAAGAATGAAAGGATATATCTCATCATGGAGCTCGCCGCATCGCTTGATAATGTCTAAGGTTAGTCACTGTTCTAATATTAAGATTGTTGCTTGGAATTCCCGGGGAATTTCAAATAAATTCGACGAAATGATTGACTTTATGTTAAGAGAAAGTGTTGACATTGCATTGATAAGTGAAACGTTTCTTAATACAAATATAATTCTGAGAAGACCAGGTTTTGTAATACATCGCAACGATCGAGTTTGCAAAACAGGCGGTGGTGTTTTAATCGTGATGAAAGACTCTATATGTCATTCGAAAGTTGTAATTCGTAAAACTAACTCAATTGAAGTAATAGCAATTAGTGTATCTATTAATAATAAAACTCACATTATTGCCTCGGTTTATAAGCCACCCAAAATAGAAATTTGTCAAGATGATATCCACAAAATTATGTCTCTCGGTAAGGATGTTATAATTGCTGGTGATCTTAATTGTAAAAACACTTTTTGGCACTGTATTCGCGGAAATAAGGATGGCCGTTTACTAAGAGAATATTGTGATAAAAAAGACTTTCGTATCCTTTTCCCCGAAAGTCCAACGCATTTCCCACCCAAAGGATATCCATCCATCCTTGATATTGCAGTGGTTAAGGGTTGTCCTTCTCTCACCGAAGTTGACGTAATACAGTCACTTTCCTCCGATCATCTCCCTATTGTATTTAACATCGGCGGAAATTACAAAATCACCCAAAAAACCTTCTTTAGTTATGAGACGGCTAATTGGAACGCTTACAAAACTCATATTAACAATAACGTTACACTTAAATTCGACACTAACAACACATCTCACGTTGACAATGCAATCACTACACTCACAGATTCTATTAAGAACGCCGCCGCCTTATATATTCCTGTTAAAACTATTAACAATACTTTTAAGAACAAACTTCCATCTGAAATTGTGGACTTAATTCATGTAAAAAATAGATTAATGAATCAGTGGCGAAAGAAAAGAAATTGTAAACTCAAATCTGTCATAAATGCGCTAATTTTAGAAATTAAACATAAAATTAAAATTCATAAAAATGAATCCTGGGAACAGAAGATAAGGTCTCTCAAAACCCAAAATAACTCACTTTGGCAGATGTGTAAGTCGATGACTAGAAAAACATCCTTTATCCCTCCGCTCAGGAGCGAAGACTGTAATAAAATTATTTACAAGGCTCAGGAGAAAGTTGATCTCATCGCTGAAACATTCGTTAAAGCACACACATTGACACATAATGACACTACAGATAGTCTCACAGAACAAGCAGTTACTAAGTCAATTAGGAATCTTCACAACTATTCTGAATGTGAGATTGACGAGGTAACTCTTTCTGAAATCTCTGATATTATTCAAAACTCAAAACATAAAAAATCACCAGGACACGACAACATTAACAACACTCTTATTAAACACTTACCACAAAAGGCTCTTGATTGTTTGGTTAAAATATTTAACTCGTGTCTTATTCTTGGATATTTTCCAGATAATTGGAAAGCAGCTAAAGTAGTCCCTATATTTAAACCTGGTAAAGACAAATCCCTTCCCAGTAGCTATCGTCCTATCAGTCTCCTCCCCTGCATGAGTAAAATCTTAGAGAAAGTCATATTAACCCGCCTGCGAAAAACTCTGGATTGCGTCATTCCTAATGAACAATTCGGATTTAGACCGGGCCATTGTACCACTTCACAACTAACAAGAATCTCACAGCATGTTAGAGGAAATTTTAATAATAAAAAAAGTACGGGAATGATTTTCCTGGACTTTGCCAAAGCTTTTGATGTAGTCTGGTTTGATGGTATCATTCACAAACTAATTAACACTAACACTCCACCATATCTCACCAAAGTTATTCAATCTTATCTTACTAACAGAAAATTCTCAGTAGATATTAACAATGTTAAATCTGTACAGCATCCAATCCTTGCGGGAGTTCCGCAAGGAAGTATTATCGCTCCTTATCTTTTCAATCTCTTCATCCATGACATCCCTATTCCTCGTAATTGCTCCTTAGCTCTTTACGCGGATGACACCGCTATATTCACATCATCTTACAGATTAGACACAATTCGTAGACGCCTCCAAGCATCTGTAGACCTACTAACACAGTATTACTCTCGCTGGAAATTAAAACTCAACGAGAGTAAAACTGAAGCAATAATATTTACTAACAAAAGAAAGCGATCCCACATCCCCCCTCTTAGTATCAATAACGAACAAATTCCTTGGCTCAAAGAAGTCAAGTATTTGGGAGTTATCCTAGACTCCAAGTTGAACTGGTCCAAGCATGTGAAATATGCTGTGGACAAGAGTAACCTGGCTATTAACACCTTATATCCACTTATTAACAGGCGTAGTCAGCTGTCACCCAAGAATAAGCTACTTCTTTATAAATCAATTATCAGACCGATTCTCTTGTATGGATGCCCAGCTTGGTCTACTGCGGCAAAAAGTCATATTAATAAAATTCAAACTGTCCAAAACAAGTGTCTTAAGATGGCCTTGGATCTTGAACCTGGCACATTTCTTAAAGAAGTCCACGAGGACATTAAGTTAAAAATGATCAAAGCAAATATCGCAGATTTGAGTAAAAACATTACACTAAAATGACTAACTTCCCGACTAACCCAATCATAAGACATGTAAATAAAACCAAATATGTCTCGAGGAAACGTAAGTTCATTTTACCAATGAACTTCCAAAACTGATATTATTTTTAAAAAAAATATAATAAAATTTCCAATAATCCACTCAACTCAAATTTGGTTTTACCCAAACAAATTGTTATTTAGTTTTTAAGCATTATATATTTTGTAACTGTTTTGTTAATATTGCTTTTATCGTTGTTATTATTTATTAATCTTCAAATTTGTAAATGGGTTTTTATTTTTTTTCCCATTCTTTCTATAATTAAATACTATTACTCATGTCAAATTTAAATAAAACATTCTCATGTTAGTTATAGGTAAAAAGATGTAAACACTCTGTACACCTAAGTCAATTTCCAAAGATGTATTGTTCTATCAATCAATGTAAAAACTTATGTTAATAAAGAAATTGTAATATATATACATATTTGAAATATTGATGGGAAACTGAAAAAATTTGTTGAATAATACGACTTATTATTTTTTATATTATATTAAGGCGTTTAGAATCAAAACTTCCCAAATACAATTCGAATCACACAGAATAAAAGCAAATAAAATATCTTCGTTGTAATCATCATTTTATAATATTAAAATTAAGGACAATTAAATAAATCTACGATATTTTGATAGTAAATTGAATTTGAGAGCTTTCCTTATATACAGATTTAAAACTATACCATCAAACTGAAAATAAATAAATATAATCTTTGTGCTCTTGGCGATCGATATACTAGTTTAAAGAAATTTATATGTTCATTATCAAATTTTAATAATTTATTAATTATATAAAAAAATCACTTGTTATTATACTTTATTAATTTTGTCGTCTTAGAAATGGTTTTTGTATCTTTCCTTTGTTTTTTACAATATACAGGGTATACTTGAAATTGAAGTAAAATAATTATATAAAATATTATTCTTCCATAACACTGATGGTTGATGGATCCGTACAGACAGACATACAACATACACACACGTTCATTAATAATATTCAATTAATTCTTGTACCCTAATATATTAAGGACTATTTTTCTATTAATTAATGTTATATTATTATCATTAAAATACCCGTTTTGAGATTTTAGATATGTATTAATTGTAGTAAAATAATTATATGAAATATTATTCTTCTATCTGGTAACACTGATGGTTGAGGGACCCGCACAAACACACACACACACACCTTAGACAATCATATATACTATAATAATAATGAATTAGCAGGTTAAAAAGAAGGTTTTTTATTTATATTGTGCATGGTAATATTAGTTAGTAGGGGTGTTCCGTACAATGCAATCGTAGGGACATTATCTTAATGAAGGTGCTTCTAGTCCACTTAGCTATGCCCCCAATTGCTACGCCACTAATTAACAAATGGCTAACGCAAAGCCTCTGTAATGGACACTTTGTTACGAACCATCCTGTACCTGAAACAAGACACCGGCCACTCGTTACAGAATACTGCACGCGCCGGGACAAGAACCGGTTGCACTTTGACGGCAACCCGAATCCATTCGGCCGTAACGACACTTAATTGCTTCTTCGTGTACTCGTTTCTAGAATCTCTATACAAAGCATTGCAAATTATTTCAATTCACCGAACAACAATCATTCAACTAAATCCGTCTCCCACTACGAAAAAAATAATTGATTACTTATTATTATATGTGACCAATCACAATTGTTCGCGATAAATATGATATATTCTTCTACAAATATAATAAATAAATGAACCTCGATATAGGTTGCGATATTTTTAATGGGCATTTTCGAAAACACTTTATTGATTTACAAGGTCGAAAAATTGGATTAATTACACAATTACCTCAATATTATGATAGTTCTGATACGTAACCAATCACATTTTTTCGCGGTAAATAGGATATCTTCTTCTACAAGTATAATAAGTAAATAAACCTCAATTTGGGTTGCGATATTCATATCGAGATTATTAGAAAAATAACATTGCTAGCGATAAGATATTTTTATTTTTCACTTGTCAAAAGATATTTGAGAAATAACTTGTTTTTATTGGGTATTTTTGTACAAAATTTATATATATTTTATAAAAACAAAATACGTTGTTACATCTCACTTAATTTATGTATTTACTAAAAAGTCTCTTATTTAATTTTAGCACGATAAAAATATTGAATAAATTACACAATTTACTCAAAATTATGATAGTTCTGATACGTAACCAATCACATTTTTTCGCGGTAAATAGGATATCTTCTGCTACAAATATAATAAATAAATAAACCTCAATTTGGGTTGCGATATTCATATCGAGGTTGTTAGATGCTATCGATTTAATCAAAAAAATATAAACTATTTGGGTTAAAATAAAAAAATACCTAATTAACAATGTATTTTTAAATAACCTTTGTCAAAATATAATTGAGAAAGAAATTGTTTTTAATGGGTATTTTCAAGAATAACTTATATAAAGAAAATTCGGCGGTTTATTTAACTTCAACGGGTCACTATTTAATTTAAACGTGATAATTATTTATTAGATTAAAGTTATGAGATAGATTCCAAATATATGATTCTAATTCTTTACTTCAGCAGTGGTTGGTAATATTATATGAATTATGGCATTAGAGCAATGTTGTGAAGACACTTTTAGATAATAACCATTTGTAGATTGCTTCCTGGAGTAGATTACGATTGTATATACAAGGATGGATACACGATATATGGTACACATAATGCACTTTATGAGATCTATATGCAAATGGTTTAGGGGTTGTAACTAATAGGGGATGTTCCTCTCCCCTATGACATGTACCACTCTTGCTACACGATATGGCCTACAAAAACAGCTTCAAAATGTCACATTTGGGATTAAAATACATTATACAACATGTGAAATGTCCACTTCGTTTATTGTATTATTAAATATTCATAACCATTTCAATGCCAAAATATGTACTATGAATTAAATGTTTCTACAAAATTAAATAATTAAAGACCGCCACCGAAAAACTACCTTAATTCATTTATTTTCTCATCATGACTTTTGAGACCTTCATTAAAAATAATCTTACACAATTGATACGTTAAAGGTAAATAATAAATTACAGATTTGAGTATAAACACTACACTAAAATGAATTACCCGTTCATTTTAATTTCCAATAATCCACTCAACTCAAGTTTGGTTTTACCCAAACAAATTGTTATTTAGTTTTTAAGCATTATATTTTGTAACTGTTTTGTTAATATTGCTTTTATCATTGTTATTATTTATTAATCTTCAAATTTGTAAATGGGTTTTAATTTTTTTCCCATTCTTTCTATAATTAAATACTATTACTCATGTCAAATTTAAATAAAACATTCTCATGTTAGTTAAATGTAAAAATATTTATACACTCTGTACACCTAAGTCTATTTCCAAAGATGTATTGTTCTATCAATCAATGTAAAAACTTATGCATAATAAAGATATTGTAATAATAACCCGTTCATTTTAGCAATTAACTTCAAAAATCGATATAATTAGAAAATTAAATAGCTTTGAAAGAGTTCACTCGATTCAAATTTGGTTTTACTCAAACAATCTGTTATTTAGTTTTAAGCATTATTTTTTGTAATTATTTTTGTTAACTCTCATATTATATAATTTTTTTTCTTAAAATTATCATGTTATTTAAACTCTGTATACCGAAGTCTAATTCATAATATGTTGTTAAATCTAATAAAGAAATTATAATATATGAATCGTGATGCGCTTGCGTACTGAACAACATAGATTATGTTATTTTACTAAATATTAAATATTTATTTGAATGTATAAATGTCTATTTGATAATAATATAATAATTGTGATGTTCGGTGGAATAAGAGAGTAAAAAATATACCTTTAATATGAAGTATTGTATTCGGTAACAGCTAAATGTATAAACGATAATATCCACAAGTTTTCTTAACAAAGACTAATAAAGAATTTTGAGTTAATTTATAGTCAGTTTACGGAAAAAGGGCGTATTGTGTTATAAGCTTTTATCCGCAATAATTATCTAATAAAAATATAGAATTTGGAAGTTGGGAGTCTTATTCTGAAGGGTTTATTATTCACATTTACTTACGCGAGGCAAATTTGAGAAATTCTGAAGGTGGTGTAGAGACTGTAGCTTACCTGAAAAGAGAGAAGGAAAAACATATTATTATTTGGATATTTGAATGATTGAAATGTTCAACCTTGAAAGTGTGACTATAAGGATCAGTCTATATGAATGGTAATATCGATGAACCTTTCGACAGACGATATTTCAGTGAGGAGGACAAGAATCTGAATATCCCTACAGATTAGACTGTCGCCGTTTAAGGTTTATTGATAACCTCGACCACTTACACAAATTAAATTTAAATTATTCGAGCATCCCCCTGCCTCAGCCTTACATACTAAGTAAGTAACTTCGGATCCATTCTATTAAAACTTTTGCCCAAATAGACACACCCCCAATTTCATACTTTAACCAATCACCCAGTCAGACTCTAATCGATCCCGAGTAATTTCATTATATTATCTTAAGCCCGAGCCGACAGATGCTTTCCTGAATTACTAAATTGTGGAAAAAAACAGGAGGGTGTAATCCTTGTTTTAATATTCCGAACGTGTCTGCTCCCTTCGATGGGATCTATGAGATGATGATTTGAAAAATTTAGATACACAAATTCTCTGTACTTAAAGAAGATGTGGATTTAGAGATGGGGTATTTGCATGAAAATATAATATTATACATATATTGCTGCATTTTGCATTAAATCAAACTTCCATATAAATCTATGGGATTTAACACAAAAATTTATTTTTATTCTAACATATAAGTTTGCCTTTAATTTAATGTACCAATTAATAAATAATAATATTTTAATATCGAATCCGTGACTATTTTCTAGTTTTTGTTTTTTATCATTTGTTGTCATTATTATATTGTTTTTTTTTTAAGTTAATGCTACAAAAGGCGTAAATATAATATAATAAATAAATAATTATTAATATGCCATATTAGCTTTTATTATAATATATTGACATTTTTTTGAAATTTCACATAGTACAGGGTCCGCCATCTAAAGTTTTTTTTTTCAACTAGTGC